>CM031243.1:706803332-707080832 GCA_018340775.1 Taxus wallichiana var. yunnanensis | reverse complement strand
GATAAAAACAATTGGGCTATTAGAAAATAAGTAGATCCCATGAAACATGAAATTTCACACTATTAATAATAAATCTGCAAATATAGACGGTTAAAAAATTGTGAGCATCAGTTCCCAAGGTTTAAAAGAGATTTTCCACAAAAGGAGGTCAGGTTCATTCCAACAATTCTTCCAATTCTTCTCACAATTGACTGTATTTTATCTTAATCATGTGTCTTAAACTTGTAATGTTACATATATATCTACATTAGAATCTACATCTTCATAATAAAGAATGATAAAGTGAACATAATTATGGGAGATCATGCATCTCAAAACGCATTTCAAAATTAGCCACAAACTATACATTCGGACCAAAAAGAATAGGAAAATAGAATGTGTTAACCAATATCCTTTTCATCAATTATAAGCCCATGCCTCTCGAAGTAGTTGATATCGCCTACTACTCTCCTATCTCTGATGGTGGGATGATTTGCATTTCCACCAAGTTTTCTATTATTGTGCATTTTGTCCATCTCAAATTGTGAGATTTGAGACCTCGTTTCTACTAATAGGGAAAGTGGTGTCTCTATTTCATCTAGAAATATAGAAAAAGCCGAGGCTGCGCGGTATTTTCAACCGGATGTGCGAACCATATCTTTGTGATGCAAAGTGTAGTGGTGTCAATGTATGCAAAAGTGCGGCCATGTACTTAGCCGAGGCCTACAAAGATTTTCGACCGATGTGTAAGCCAAAAAAATTAAAAAAATTAAAACCCACCATTAAACAAAACCACAACAACAAGAAGCACAAGGATGACCTTAACCACTAAAAGTAAATCACCCATAAAACTTATTCTTATACATCATCGGAGTTGAAACTTGTAGAAAATGGACAAACAAACATACCTTTCTTGTAAATACAGAAATGTCATTTGCTAAATCCGGAGGAAATGATGGAGGCTATATGAGGTTGAGACCGTGTTGGAGGCCTGTGATTAGAGCTTTGTATTTTTCCACATAGTTTGTTAGGTTGATCAGAGATTTTTTTTCTGCCGCATTCTTTGTTTGGTTGGTGTAGGCAAGCCATGTGAATCCCCTCAAACACGAAACCCTAGCCTACACTCTGCAAGCCGTAAACCCTGCATGCACGGTCTTCCATCTGGTGCCCACCAAACCTCCCTCGTTCCAATCATCTGACCAATCAACGCAATACCAAAATAAAAACCAACACGACACGTAAACGACCTGCAAGACTTGTCAATTCCCTATGCATCTGTATTCATCCTTTTAAATCGACGACCACACATTAATCGTATTCAACGTCTTTGTCCTTCGCGCATTCTCAACCGTCGATCTTCCTGGCATGTGTCGGACCCTCCACCTCGACCCACTCAGTAGTCACGCCTTTCGGCGTAAAAAACAAATAGATGATTGTGATGACAGGGGATCCTCAATGAATTTTGTGAAAAGACTAGTATTGATTATTAATTTGACAACTCTTTCACAATAATCTGGTAATCCAACTCCATAATGCACATTAATTTGATTTGAGTTTAAAACAATAATACATACGGCTACACATTAAAAATCGCATTTGGATTATGTGGATTGTGGAGACTCGGATGACATGGACATTGTATGAATTAATATTTGCAAGGAAAATAACTATTTAATCATTTTCAGATTTCTATTCAGTGCTGAGGGGCATACTGCTTCATGCAAATTAAGGTACATAATCAGAGGGACCATTTGGGGCCTTTCCTTCATCTTGCTTCAGATGTTGAAGCAGCACACTTGTGAGTCACCTTATATTGAGAAATAGAATAAACTCTGCACAGTTTATATTTTCATTACTGAAAGAATTGAGTAAGCACTTCTCCATCTTAAAATTAAATATTCTTGTAGCTATTGAATGATTTTTTGGTTTTGTATTCTATGATTGATGAAAGTAAAAATTCAGGAGTATGTTATTGCATTTAACATTCAATTGCACTTTTGGAAAACAAATAAGTGGCGAATTATTTGCCACTTCAAAATTGTCTTTGCTTTAACATCTCTGCAAGAGGTTTTTATTGTTGTTTTTATTTTTATGAAAGAAGTTTATTTTTTTTATTATAAGCCCTACTCAACTGTGCTTTCATAATATATTGTCTGAAAATGGACAGAAAACTTATTTAGTGTTGAACATTGAACTTTGAGGGAGTGGATGCTTTAACGAGGAGTAGTTCACCAAGCGTGAAGAGGTAAGGAATATGAATCCATGACCCTTTGTTAGTGCAATCTTATATTTGAGATTTTAGTGTTGCATGATTATACAAATTATTCTAAATTATTTTCTTAAATATTCTCTAATCTCTAATTCTAAATTGTCAAAATAATACACATGAAAATTCATGTGAAAACACTATTTTGATATTTTTATAATTATTTCATTGAAATAGGTGACAAGTGTAGTGTATGTTGTGTGAGAAAATGGATTCCATTGGTCATCCAAAGAAGGATAAAAATTTTCACTTTCTGCATTTGGCATCTCTCAGCATTCTAGTCAACCATGTGATTCTCAAAATGAAGAATTTGATATTCTTGCACAAGAAGAACACGAGTTAGATGGAGTAGAATTTGTGGAAGAGGAACACCCATCAAAGAAACCTAAAAGGACATTCAAGGCCAAATGGAAAACAAGATTTCCATGGGCTTATGCTATAAAAGACTACAATGGTGTAGAAAGGATAAAATGTTCTTGGTGTGTCAAATATAAGAGAGATACTCCATTTGCTAAAGATGGAAGCACCACCCTTCAAGTTAGTGGCCTTCTTACCCATGCAAAATCAGAGCCTCATAAATTTACATCACAACGTTTGGAGGGAGAAAATAAACAAAGTAACATTCCAATCACTAAACACATAGAACTCATGGTAGATGCTTGAGAAGGAGAGAATCATATCAGTGATGGAAAATATGTATTTTGTTGCCATACATGATTTATCTTTGGAGCTCTATAAGCCGATTTGTGACTTGAATAGGTATAAAAGAACTCCACACATGCCTCTGATAGATGAATATTTTGCATATACAAATACAACATCTGGAAACGATTTTTTACAAGTGCTTAAGGAGGTTTATTGGAAAAAGTTGAAAGATGAGATATTTCATAGTCCATTTTACTCTATTTTAGTTGATGAAAGCACTGATCATACTATGGAACAACATTTGATTGTTTATATTACATACTTGACAATGGAGGAAGAGGTCAATGTGTAATAAAATTTATACCTTGAAATAAAGGATGGAACAACTCAAGCTATGTATGATGTTGTGATCGCTCTTTTGACAGAGATGAATTTATCCTTAATGAAGTTAGTTGGATTTGGATCTGATGGGGCATCTACCATGAGGGGAATTCGTGAAGGTTTGTCCACAAAGCTTTGTCGAGATGCTCCTCATTTATTAGATATTCATTGCATAGCTCATCGAGAAGCATTAGCAACAAATGATGCTTCATCTTATTTTCTAGAGTTGTAGTTTATTGATAAATTTGCAAATAAAATATATTCATGGCTTGGAAAATCTACTAAAAGACATGGAGCATTGAGAGAGTTGATGGAGTCATTTCAAATCAACAGGTTGGAGGTATTACAAATTCATCAAATTAGGTGGCTTTCTAGAGGAAAGGTCATGGAAATACTTGTCAAACTCATGTCTGCTTTGTTGAAAGAATGAGAATTAGAGGAGAAAAAATGTATGATTTGGCAACAATATTTCAGGTACAATTTTGCATCCATTTACTTGCAGATGTGCTTATTGAGTTAAATAAGCTGAATAAAAATTTTCAAGAGGATCATATTGACATTACTTCCATTGGGACTACATTAGATATCACAATTGACATGCTTCGTAGGAGATTTCAAAGAGGCATATTTGGGGCAGGTACTCTACATACATCATCTTTTCTAACTAGGGCACAAGGAGGATATCTTGAGTTTGCAGATGGAACAGGTACATTACATGTACATGCATTGAGATTTGAGAGCATTCCTAAGTCACAAAGATCAGGGACACTAGATGATTGCATTGAATTGGGAAAAAGATTTATAATTAAGGTAATTGATTCTCTTGATACAAGATTCACAGATTTACCTATATTTAATGTTGCTAAATTTTTCAGTCCTCGTAATTACTACGAGGAGATAGAAGATAGAGATCGTCAAACAAAAATATGGTTAACATGTTTATGTGACAAATTTAGTGTTGGAAACTCACCTATTGTGGACACTATTAAATGTTTGGGTGAGATGGATGATTTTATTTGTACTATTTATAGATCATATCCAAAAAAACATATGTTTGGAGCATGGGATCTATGTGGCGGTGAACTTGAATGGTTTGAAGGGTTTCCATGTTTGATGCAACTATGGCAAGCTATTCTTGTAATTCCAACAAGCACAACCGTATGTGAAAGAGGGTTTTCAAAGTTAAATAGGATAAAGAATGATGATAGATCTAAGATTTCTTTGAGCACATTGGATATGCTAATGTTTCTATCTCTTTGTGCACCTCATGCTCTAAATGAGGTAGATTGGAATGCTATTTATGATGCATGGAAGAATAAAAAAAATTGAAAACCGCTTCCATTAGACAAATAGATGGTGAGTTTTTGGAAGTTCTTTATATAAAATATGTTCTTTATTGTTTTTTATTTATAAAAATATTTTCTTTGCAAGTTTAGATAAGTGTTTTCAATATTTTATTACTAATTTAATAAGAATTTTTTTCAAAATAATTAATGAATACTTGTCAAGAACATTTGAATCGGTCTAAATAAAGGTCTAAATGTTGATCAATTTGTCTTGTAATGACTTGTATCTCATTTTGTGTTTCAGGTATTTTATTTTTGAAGGGAGCCTAAAAATGTGTTGGTGATATGTTTTTCTCACATTGAGGTGAACACGAGAAACATTTCTATTTAGATCACATAATTTTTTTGGTAGTTTGATATTTTTCTTGATACTATTTATTAGATGAAACATGACTTTTTTGTATACAACTAATTATTTTTCTCTTATATTTAGCAAATTAAATTTGAGTAAAAGAACCTTGTGTTGTCATTAATTTTTAGGCTCATTATGTGTGTTAAAATTTTAGTTTGTCACTTTGTAATTCCAATGTCGATTAGAGAGTTTAATTTTAAATTTTTTATTAGATCTCACAATATAACTTATTCATTACATTATTTATGAAATGGAATTTATTACATTTTAAGGGGAGACACTCTTATTAGATATGATACATTGACATTTTTAATTTGTAAAATCACCCATTTAAAAATAAAATCTCTCTTTGTAAAAAGTGTTCAATTTTTGTGACATGTGTGATTGATTTACTCTTTTCATATGAAGTGTAAAATGATTATACTACTTTTCATCGTTGAAGGGTTGGTCCAATATTTTCCCTTCACAATGAAATTGGGACTAGCCCTTCAAATTTGATCACTGTAACTTGCATCAAACATGGTTGTGTTATGTCATATAACCGATCGGGAAAACTTATCCATGGAGGCATTTTTGACACAACCAATCTTGAAAATATATTATGGTGGAAGGATTGAAAAATCCATGAATATGTGGTGGACTCTAACATTACCATACCTATAATTGCACATGAAGGTTACATAAAGATTATTTATTGATAGAAAAATGAGGCTCTTAAGGCCACTACTAAGGTTTTGCTTGGGGTATTGGGATCCATTTCTCAAGTGATGTTTATAATGGAGAATATGTTCACATTGTTGGTCACCTTGAAACTTAAAGATGACTTGGATCTAGAAGAATCATTTGCATGGTTTGTTTACATGCGTGAATTTGGACTAATATATTGGATACCTTCATTCTTCGGATGGCTACGGTCCATACAAGATATAATGTTCATTATGGCCTTCAAAAATGGGAAGTCAAATGCAATTTTGTTGTAACTAGTGGTAAGACAGAGCATCACACAAAACTATGTAGATAATAGTTTTGATTTATGAATTCGAAAAGATGATTTTGTGACGAAAATATTATAAGTGAAAAAATAAAAAAAATGAAGTAGAGGAAGATCTTTTTGATTGAAATTATTAACTTTTCACGGGTTAGGTGCACAAAAGGCTTCTTTGGCTTAGTCTAAGGATTGAGAGGTATCAATTTCCGCCAAATTTATTTAGGACATGATCCCAACGTCATCTCTTTTTTGGTTTCCTTGGGATTTATAGTTTTGCAGATGACAAGGTAGCACACTTTATACCATCATCCTCAATATTAGAAAATAACCCACTTGATAGTAGAGGATGCTTCTATTGAATTTCCTTGATTAAAAAATTTAATGAAGAATACTTCGTGGTACTTCCCAAAGCTAGTGGGAAGGGTTTGAGAAACAACCGTAAGGACTACATTACCACATGGTCCTTCAAGAATAGTCATATGGAAGTGAAAGAGAAATCCAACTACAACTTCTCTATGTTTGTTTTATATAGTTTACATAGAAAACTAGAGCTTTAAGTGCATAGAAATTTGTTACCTTTATTGGAGTGTTTGAGGGCTATATGTAATCACAAGTTTCATCTCTATGTTTGTTTTATATAGTTTACATCTTCAACATTTTAGTATTATGTTTGAGGCGAATCATTTAGAAATAAATTAAAACTCTCCAAATTACTTTACAACTCGAGTACAATTGCTAATTAGTGAATATTTTTTGATTAAATCAAATTACAGGGATTAGCTACACATAGTTCTTAGGGTTAGTTATCAAGGAATGGGGGTTTCTATTCCACCAAATTAACATGTGGCACAATTCCAACATCATCTCTTATTTATTGGTATCTTATGAAAGTGAAACCTTGATGAATAACTAGACAACACCTTTTACACTAGTGTACACACCATTAGATGGCAAGGGCTATCCTCCCCATAAAATGCACCACTTTAACAAAAGATCCTTTTTGTCTTTAGTGTTAAAGTGGTGCATCTATGAGGAAGAGGGCCATATGAATTTCATATTATCATGGGAGTCGAGGTTTATGTAAATGTAATTTCAAGAAATTTTTATAGACCACAACTAGGCCTAGAATTTCAAATTATACATATATATATATATATATATATATACACATACTACATATACATACATATATAAAATATTGTATATACATACGGTTTACCATCTTATATACATATATATATACATATATGTATATTTCAAGAAATTTTGTATACATACATATATATATACATATATATATATAATATGTTCATATATATATATATATATATATTGGTATTATATATATATATATATATATATATATATATATATATATATATATATATATATGTATGTATACATTATAATATATAATATATACATATATATATATATACCCCTACATATAAATATATATAACATATTTATATATAATATATTATATATATACATATATGTATGTATTATGTATATACATATATGTCTATATGTATTTATATACTAAATTTTTGTATATATATATATGTATGTATGTAAATATATAATTAAAATCATAAATATATATATATGTATGTATATATATATATATATATATGTACTGTATGTATGTATGTATTGTCCATGTATGTAATGTATGTATGTATGTGTGTATGTGTGTATGTATGTGTATGTGTATGTATGTATGTATGTATGTATGTATGTATGTATGTATGTATGTATGTATGTATGTATGTATATATATATATATATATATATATATATATATATATATATATATATATTGGTATTATGTTTTAAATAAACCCCTTAAAATTTTCTGGTGATTTCAAAAATTTCCATCATTGTCAATTTCCAAGAATTAATTAATGAATATTTTCACTTCTAACCACAAAATTTCTTATTATCCTTTTTCTAAATCTTTATAACCCCGTACACTACACGTGTGAGCATTATTACTTCAACTTCCTTTCCAAAATGCTTAAGTTTCCACCGTCTGTCTCATCTTATAAGGGAGAGGAGCCACTAGTTGTGCACCCAAGTTGAGGGGTGTACAACACACATTTAAATACATCAAATTTTGAAAAAAATACCCTTTAAAAGATTTTTTTTTTCTTAATCTAAATATATTTTTTGAGCATTTTTATTTTATGGAAAGTGGTTTTTAAATGGATTTAAATCAAGTAGTTTTTCATACAAAGGAAAAAAGGGTGGACCATTAGTAGGGCATTATGTCATGCATTTTTTTCCACTTATGTGGCATCATGTGATTGGGTGATTTTTTGATGTGATTTGATGTGACACATTTTATTAGCTACTTTTTTTTCAAATGTTGAATGACAAATGTACATGTACTAGTCACTCACTTCACAAATACCCTCACCATTACTGGTCCATGCTCCACTATTGGCTCCTCTCCCTTAATAAAGAAATTCCTTATCATTGAGTAAAGGTAGCACCGGTTGGCAATAATGGCATTAACAACGAGGATGAATGCTTTAATTGAAGGAGTCGATTCAAATACAATTAATACCAAGGAGTGAAGAGATTTGGAAGATTGGTTGGTTTTTAAAAATAAATAAATTATTAAATAGATTTAAATGTTATTTAATATGTAATTACTACATAGTTATATGGAAGCGTGCCATAAGAGTTAATTTCAATGGCCTTGTTTACTAGGTTATGAAAAGATTTAAAAGTAAAGTTTACTAACTATAACTATATAAAATCATTAAAAAAACAAAATAATAATGTTATAAAAATGCAACATCAGTCACATCTGTAATACAGTCGCCCCAATAATTTGGTTACAGTCGTTATACAGACGAGATCGTAGGCGTTTGTGAAGAAACCCATGTCTGAAATAATAATTACCGTGAAATGATACCATTGCGTCTTCGCCTTGTCCAGAGCCTTCAGAACGTCCACATCATTTTTCGCCATCCTCAAAATCCCTTAAACACACAGCAAAGAAACTCATATGATGATACCCTGAAATTGAAGCAATTAATAATGTAAATAGAAAACATAAATGAACAGATACGGTTTCGCAATCTTACAAATGGATTAGATTTTCCGAGTCTCAGGATCGACTAAACAACTGCGGCCTCGGGATTAAGCTCTACTGAACTTATTGTAACATTTTCCGGTGATAATATAGAGGTAGACAGTCTATAATATTTACGGGAAGGGAACAATCTACAACATATTCTCTAATGGAGCCGATAATATTCAGTATTCCAGCTGTTTATCGTCGTGTTTATAATGGGTCGTTTAACTGTATAGCTGGTAGGTTGGACTCTTGAAACTTGTGAAGATTGAATAAAATTTAATGGTTTTTTAATCGTATATAGATAATCTAGGGTCACTGTTTTTTTCTTAAGTATTTTGCTGAAGAGATTATTAGTACTGCCGAAGGCATTCTCTATAGCTTTCATATATATTTAAATAGTTATTATTATTTTTATTGTGTAACCAATAGATTTTGTTATTATTTTTCATAAACAAATATATACTTTTCACATTAATAAACATACATAATTTTTAACAAAACAATTGTAAAAATTCATTTATCTTCAATTTCATTGATATGTAAATCTACGTGTTTTTGCCACTTTTAAAAGAATAGAGAAAAATAAAATGTCAGAATCTTTATAACAATTACTATCATTTATACAAAATGACTGTAATATATATTAGAAGTTACAAACACAACTCAAGAAATGAAAATGATAGGAAACGTGGGTGAAAGATTCTATACCAATCCATAATGCAGAAACAAAAGAACCAACAATAACAATATCCGACTTCATGGCTTCCCTGTAACTATGGACTGATTTGGCTTTCAACAACTTCATACCTCACATGTTCCAACTCAAAATTTATGTTGCAAGTTCCATCATGGTGAGGGGAGCGCCCTTAATTGAGAGCTTATGGAGTACAACATGAATGATATTCTTCTTACAATATTTGCATATAAGCCTGTTCTATTGCATGTGTTATATCGTTTCCCAGCATTCCATCCCAAAACTTTGTTTTATCAAAAGAGCCAGCAAGAAGGCCAAAGAGATGAGCGTAAACAACACTCACAAACAGAATTCAACGTTGTGTGAATAATTTCCCTGCCAGGATCCGACCCCTGCACCTGTGCGTTTCAAGTGCGGCGTCACCAACAGTCTATCTGCGTGCATTTCATTACATCTAATTGACCGCGATTTTATTTAAATTAGAATTTTTTTACGGCTGCCCGAATTGTTTTGTCGCTTCTTCCCGGGTTTTTTTGGGTGTTGTTTAAACCTATCTCGTGACAATGTCACACCTGATTCGCCATCCACCACCAATCCATAAAAAAATGAGTCATTTCCCTCAACTAGAGTCGACAACCCCATATTGGCAGTATCCAAGTCGAGCACAATTGAGGAGCCAAACTGAACTTGCCCTCTTATAACCTCATCGCATAGCAGTACCATGTCAAAAGTATAGATTCCTTCACAAAACTCCCAATGAATCCACCCCAGGAGAGCCCACGTATAAGGAAGGAGTAGAAGTAGACCTCTTACCCATCATCCCTTGTTGCATTATATCCACAGTTCCACCTTGTTGAATCACAGGATCCAAAGTATACTTCAGAAAGGGACGTTTCAACTTCCAAACATTAATAGAGTGCTCACACCCACCAAGACAATGGCCAACCATCTTACATTATTCACAAAACACAGGTGATTTTTCAAAATCATATTTTTGATTCCAAACCCCAAAGCTGGAGGTAAGATGAATGGAATAAGGGATGAGGTTTCCTCAATGAACATTGACACATAAACATTAAACACATATCAATCTGGTGCGATTCATTGTTGTAGGATTAAAGGCCAAGATCTAAACCAGAGCTTTGGAGATTCCCAAGAGAATATCTTGGTCCCAACATTCCAGTGGAAAAGAGGACAATCTAAGCCAAAAGGGTAACTAGAAACATGGCTCACTATTTTCCATTAAGAAGTGAGGATGCCATCTAGACAAGATCATGATTTCTTTTTCCAAAAACTTGTGTCCATCTTACAACCACCTAATGAGATCTGCCACCATAGCAAAGAAGAATAAAAATATATCTTTGGCCAGGGTAACCACCTCAATCCTTTCCTTACTCTTCCATTTTGTTTTCTCATTCCCTAATAACATGAATATTGGTTCTTGCAAGCCAGAAGCTCAATCGGTAATATGTAGCTAACTAAAGTGCTAATATTGAATTTACCATTTTATCATGTAGATCACTAACAATAACTATATGAATAATGTAATCCTACACATAAGGCCCACCAATAAGTGGTAGTTGTAAGCTAAAATTTATTGATTTTTCCATTAGTTAGAATTAATACGACATCGATTACAAAATATTTACTTCCCTGTAGTTAGCCACAAGAATTACTTGCTTATTTTAGATTTGGAGGGCTTTTTGTATGAGAAAAACCAATCACCCTCTAGGGACATGTCATTCAAGTTCTACAAGGAGACTATCAACGTGCGAGGTGGCCTAAAAGAGTTTATAAATTCATTATCAACAAAATTTGAAATGGGATTCTGGTCAGAAAAACTCACTTTTGCTGATGTTGAAAAGATGACAAAGGCCTTCAATAAAAAATTATCAACTGAATTGAATCCAATGTACTCACCTAGGGAAAAGAACATTGCAATATAGTCGATGAAATTGCAATAAAAGATCTAGAAAAGGTTTGGAGTAGAAACGATGTTCCCTACATTTCGAAGACACAATGTGTATTACATTAGGTGCAAAGGGAAACCCTCCAACAAATTTTATGGTTGGGATGACAAGAAGAGGATAAAATTACTCAAAAGATATGTGGTTGATGACCAATTTGTCAAAGACTTATCACTAATAGTGTCAAATGGATTGAATGTGGTAGAGGGCATCAAATATTTGTAGTGAGTAAATGCTAAATAAAAAGTTCACATTTCAAAATGTTATTGTGATGATACAACTTAACATTGTAAATAAAATACATTCATATATTTTAGTGATGGTTCTCGCATAACTATTTAAATTACGATTGTATGATTATAAGTTCCAAGAGAATTTTAATTTTCCCGATTATAAGTTCAAAGTGTGAGTGTATAAGCTGCAAATGCAAATTAATAGAAAATATTTAATGTAAGAAATCTTTGATAAGTTCTTATTAATGAAATATGTATTCCAAAATTAATTCTCGAGAATCCTTAAATACTAGTTTTTGCTTCGATAATAGAAAACGTATACCACTTTCCAATGCAATGAAATAACTATAATACGATATGTAAGGAATCGTCATGCTTGAAACATTACATTCTATTCAAATAAATTTTACACAAAAAAACATTCCTTGTATAACAATAAGAAATAAGAAATAAGAAATAAGAAATAAGGAATGCCCTTAGATTTTACCTTCATTACCACCTGACCATTTGATTTTTGATATAACAATATTGAAAGGGACTTGTTTTTATTTTTCAATTGATTCACCTCCCTCAACCATTTGATTTTGTTTTTTTCATTTGCATATATGAACACATGCAACATGAAATTGATCATATTTGATATAAACAATGTTTTGACACACACCCTCCACAAGGTTGATTCGACATTTAAACAATTAAAAAAGTTTGGTGGCATCGAGCTAAAAAAAATTATTTTCTCAGACCTAATGTGAAAGAGTTCTTGCAACGGTGCAAAAAACATTTCAAAATAGCAATATGGACATCGATGAGAAAGTCAAATGTTGATGACATGATGCCTTCATTCCTTCAAAACATTGGCTTGGAGGTTGCAAGCTTCGAGTTCATATTTACACAGAAGATTGCATCGAGACCAAACACTCTAATTATGAAGGTTCTGGGAATCCAAAATTATATCTCAAGAATATTAACTCCGTTTGGTCACGGTTTAATGCATCGTATAATTGTAAAAATACAGTGCTTGTAGATGACTCTTTAGAGAAAAACAAGTTCAATGATGTTGTGAACTACATAATTGTTGAAACATTTAACATAGATTCTAAGTTAGAAGACAAATAATTGTTAGATGTGTTGTGGCCTTTTTTGCAACCATTGAAGGACATCGAAGATGTTTGGGATTATATTAGATCACAAAAAAATTATAGGGAGCTTTTTTATTGGAGCTTTACTATGTTTTGTATTGTTGATTTGGAAGCCCATCTTCGGGAATAGTGTTACATTATAAATTCAAATTATTCTTCAAATGTTTTACTATAATTCTACCTTTAGTAAAGTAATTTCAATTAATTTCATAACTATATTTAAATACTAAAATATATATGGGATAGTTTTATAGTTAATTTTAAATAAGTTCATATCCATATTTGAATATGAAATTTTATGCCATGTCTCTTACAGTTGATTTTATATATAAATTTAAATATGAAAATATATCTAGTATGGTTTTACAATTAATTACATTCTCCTACACTGGATCATCGCCCTTTGCTAATTTCTTCATAACATCTTCAGAAATTCAATCACACCATAATAAATGAAGTAAATTTGAGATCTAACTTTAAATATGAAAATATATTTGGAATGGTTTTACAGTTAATTACATTATCCTAAATTGAATCGTTACCCTCTTTAAGTTTCTTCATAACATCTTCAGTAATTCTCTGGTTTCCCAAGGTTCAATCAAACCATAGTAATTGAATCTGGAAGTGTCTTGCATATTGTGAATGTTATTAACCTAGCGGCGCTTGTCCAATGATGTTTGAAATATTCAAATTTGTATAGTTAATCTTAAAATCATCTTAAAACCGATAAGGCCATTATTCCAAAGTCATTAAGTAAGCTAACCATTCTAGCCCTTATAAAATAGAACATGTATATGATCTATATGGGCTAGAGATTGCAGAGCATTATTTCTTAGATAAATGTTGGATTTAGTGAAATCATTAAACAATTTTTCATAGATTAATAAATTTAATTCATGACCATATTTATTAGAATCCGGAAAGAGATTTAACGATTCCAATATTTTGATTTTCGAATTCCAATATATGTGATTTTGGAGTACAGTAATTTCCAATATATGTGATTTTGGACACCAATATATGTGATACTAGATCCAATATATGCGATTTTGGAATCCAATATGTGCCATTTTGGAATCCAATATGTGTGATATTGAGTGCGATAATTCCAATATTTGACATTTTGGAATCCAAAAATAGTAATATTGGCTATATTTTTAGCCGCTTAAGACCGGAATAATAGCTCAAGGGATTCTCAATTTTGAAGAAGGGTAAAATAGGTATGAACTAACACTTTGTATAAAATCATCATACAAGAAAATATGAAAACCTTTTATTACCTATTATTTATTTATTAGCCACAAGTTAGAGGGTTATAAGATAAAATTTTCACTCAAGTATACTTATATTAGACATACAATTACTTAAATGTAATGGTTATAGACAAATTTTCCAATTTTTATTATAACAAGGCTTATACAATCGATCTTGGTTACATATTCTTGAGGAGTAAAAATTCTTATAACTCAAAATAATACAAATTTAAGATTTTGAAAACCATTTACCACTATTAGATTTCTCTACTGATAGAGTACATCTATTTATTTTGCACCCCATGCCAAATGTGTTTTGCCAAACCTGAAAGAGGTGTTTTTAATACTTGAAGAGAGTGTTCCAAGGGGAAAAATCAGCACGAGAGAGAGAGAGAGAGAGAGAGAGAGAGAGAGAGAGAGAGAGAGAGAGAGAGAGAGTCTAAATAAACAAAAATATCGACCCTTCGATCTAGGGAAAAATCCTACATTCTCATATCTAATTACTAATTATTTCCAAAACCATAACAAAGACTTCTTACAGTGTCAAAAAGACAAAACTAAACCAAACATTTAGCACCCAAAAACATATCTGATCCTCTAAATCATATGTGTCAATTCATTTAACTAAACACATGCGTAATATATCACGTTTTCAACATTAAAATTTTTCACCCTCCAAGTAGTGTCCCGAAATGTCAAATGGGTCAATAAGACCCAGTTCTCTCATTACACGATGTAGCCAAAATAGCAACAAAAAGGCCTACCAAAACAATTACCTCCTACCCAAATGGAAAAAATACACATCTAAAAATTCTCTATTATACGAGAGAGTTAAACAAGACGTTTCAAAACCTAAAACTAGTGAGCGGATCTTGAATAGAAGCACCTCTCGGGGGCCAACTATTTAAATTCAACACTTTCATTTTAGCAATTCTAGCCAAACTTCCTATGAAATGGGTTTCAAAAAATAGTTTCCAAATATTGAAAACTAATTCTATCATCTCCCATACAATCTCATATATATATATATATATAATATAATGCAATTTTCATAATAGAATTATGATAACCATGGCTCTAACTATGACCTCATTTCTAGGAAGATTATCTTGATTTCGCTAGTTTGTTTTGTTCTGAGAATGACCGAGAGGTCTCGAAAACATATTAAAAACTAGCTACCGAATAATATTTCCCAAATCCAATGGTAATTGAAGCAAAATTACATGGAGAAATAGTAGATGTTAGAAGTAGTAGACTTGATTTCCACTAAAGGTCCCAAAACTATGGGTCTAAATCAAATTAATTTTCATAGTTTTCGATTCTTGTCGATATAGAAAAAACGGCTAGATGGGATTAGAATGCCCTAAACTAAATGATGAAATGATCATATAATGTTGATTCAAATTTTATTATGACAACCCACATCATCGGAGAACACAATCATCCTAAACAACCTCCACTATGAGAGTATAGGAGCCATTTTGGACACTCTTTATGAACAACTTTTCCTAACTTTTACAAAGTGCTTTAAAATAGATATTTTGATCAAAATTTGTGTTCCAATCACTATCGGTGGTTCCATTTCTCAAATTTTCTCATCTAATTTTGTAATCAATCATAAAACACATCATGTGAGTAGGATCGATGCTCCAAAGTGGTTATCATAGATGTGTGGCATTACGTGCCTCATGGTAAAAATTTGTACACGCAAAAGGAAGCAAACAAAAAGTTTTGAAACCAAACCAAACCAATCCTAGTGTTTAACATTTAATCATTCCCGTACACACCCGGTGTCAAACCGAGTTCGATACTAACTATTGTGCCCACTATTTTATGACCCAAAACCTAAACAATTGGTTGGTAAAAAAATTTGGGACAATTTTTTAAATTTTGATCACTAATATTTATACAAGGATTAAGGCCTCGTTAAACCATCTTTCCAACCACTTAACTATGTTAGGAATAAAATTTTGGTTCTAACTACACAAGGTGATAAGGTGACTTAAAATTAGCAACTCTAAGTCGTGGAAAGATGAGATACTATCATAGTCCCATGAGATAGCTCATAATAACATGCACATGATTTAAACTATCTAGGGGTGCACTATTTATTTAACATTGAATTTTACATCTTGCATTACCTATGGTATAACACTCATTCCTTGTCACAGAAGGATCTATTCACTCTCACAAAATTTTAAAGTTAGTTTCAATTATTATTAAATAAGTTAAACTACAAAAGTAATTATATTATAAAAACATCTATCAACACCACTTAAAATACTAAGACTCAACATAATATAATACCAAGGGAAAAATCAAACACCTCATTACAACTAATCATGCTATATTTACATTGAAGTTATAAGAGTTGAATCTAATTGTCCCAAAATGATAATGATGTCGGGTTATAAAGTTTCACAATGATAATCCTACCAAAACATTAGAGCATATCACAAAACTACGATTTACTTGGGAAATTTGATTAAGTTCAAAACCATTACCATCCACACTAACTTAAGTAGGTTATTTATATCCTCATTCTCTCGTAGTTTTGATGCCATCAAAGTTAGTTTAAGCATAATAAATTTTTGGTGAGTTACCCTCAAAGGATCGGTTTAGAATAGTTACTAAGATAACATGAAGAATTGAGCATGGGTCCCATTTGGGCCATCAAAATGGACACAAACCCATTTTACCTAATAACTAAATAAGAAAATAACAAAAAAATATTATTATTACACATCCCAAAATCCCAAAAAGAATTAACAATCGAAACCGACCTTAAAACTAAACACATAAGTGACAAATCATAGGATAAATATGGAGAACTATCTAATCTATCTACACCAAAGGTGATCCACATAAATCCTAATTTTGCTTATACTTTTTATTTATTTTTATTTTCTCCATTTTCCTCTCATGTCCTTCTTTGGTTTGTTTAGTTTGCATGTGAGGGGGCTCTAATAGAGACACAAATTCCTTTTCTATGGATTTATATTATTTTGTTTTCTTTTTTACGGGAGCATCTCTTATGAAATACAAAGGATATATATATAATATATATATATATATATATATAAGCTTCCTTTATATAATAACAAGTAAGCGTAACTAGGGTGGTGACCATGGAAGAGACATAGTAGTAAATAAGTTAAAACTATGTTTTTTTTTGTTATTTAAAATTTTCCACACCCATAGGGGTGGCTAGATAATTTTATGGTGTGGTTCGTGCCCACACCACCAGGGGAAGAACAAACAAGGATATGGTTTGAATAAGAGGCGGGAAGAGCTTGGCCTCAAAGGCTGTCTTAGAGGTTTAATACATGTTGCACCAATGACAAGAATGAAGGCTGTAAGAGGTGAGTATAACATAGGGTAGATGAATACCACAATGATCGTGAAAAGGAAATTGGGGGCGGGTGGTCGCAGGTAGGCCATGACCCCTCCCAATCTTAATATTAATTTTTATTTAATTATTCTTTTAAAAAAATTCACATTTTCATATACTAAACTCGTGAGTCCAAATTTTAATAGAGTCATCATTAACATACACACACACACACACACACACACACACGGGTAAGTGCACGACACAATCACACACACACACGGGGCCAAAAAGTGGACAAGGATGTGAAAAAAGTAAAACGCGCTCGCATTTTAGTTTGTTTGGCTCGGGAATCACCAAGAGAATAACACATATGTGTTACATAATGCATACACATTATGTTGAGTATAAACAAAAAAAAGAGGCCCGAGCCTCTATCATTTTTCCTCCCTCAAACGTGAGTTTCAGAGCTTGTTCGTGCCCTCGCGTTTTTCCATTCAGTTGGATCTCAAGCTCAAAGGATCATTTCTAGATTGTCGAGAAGATCTAAATCGACGATGGTACCATGGAGAAGAGGTAAGCACATTTATTTTCTCAAAATTTCATTGAAATATGATAATTATAGATTAAAATTTGAATTGAGTACATATTTTTTATTGTTACAGTTAGAGGTTGAGGGAATCAACCACAACCAAACCCTGTTATTCCTGACATCCCTCCCGACACTCCCATAATTGCTCAACATCCCTCAGGTAGTCAAGAAGATTTAGCAGCCCAAATAGTTGAAAACAAAATTGAAATTGAGGATTTAATCAAAACAATGAGGGATGCACAATCTACAAACCCCCACCGCGCCTCTCTTGCAAACACATTGGAGGCATTACTTGTTCAAATTGACGCGGCAACGGGGAAAATTGATTGTTGGAAAACTTACAGAGAGGGTTGTAGGGTTTATTATTCCAACAAATTGTCATATGTGGATGTAAAGAAAAAATAAATTTCAAAAGAACTCATATGCGCCTTATTCACGGACCCCCACACTAATCTTACTATTCCGTTGACATGTAAATGATTTCCCATCCATTGGTGCAATAATAATTTGATTAGAAATAATTTTTGGGACCGATGGTGGATGGTGTTTGATTTTCCACCTTGTAATAACAACGAGGTGCCACTATACTTTCTAAGGAAACTCTATTGTGAGTTTATCCTCAATGAGATCCCAAATTATTTTGATTTCCGAGATTTCTAGGGCCACAGAAAAGGATCTACACAGGATCGACCAGGTGCACCTGTTCAGTAGGGTAGATTCCCCACACAGAAGCCCCCTCACCCTAAGATTGTCCCTCAAGCAGTGAAGGAGACAGTAGAGATTGATACACTCCACGAGCTTCAGGGGTTATCTGCGACCCTTGTTCGACATACAAGGAATATTTTTGAGCCAGATGCTCATGGAGGTACATAGAGTATTCCCTCAGGGAGTACTAACATGAGGCCACATTTTTTCTCATCATGTGGTAGCATATGTTTGGGGCCTGAGGAGGATGATACTTTCATGTGTACTAATTTTGGTGCACCTGGTGCTAGGGATGAACATGATAATGTCACTATGTCAGATGTCCTTTTGAGTGAGACATTTGGATTACATTCATCGGTGCCACCTTTGCAGGTAAATTTGTTATGTGTGTTACAATTTTTTTGGAGTACCTGATTTACTTATATATGTTAAATTTTTGAAATAATTATATTTGTACATGTACACGCATTGATATTACAATGCGTGGGAGGCACATCTTCATCCCGACCATAGGCGGTGAGCACCATGCATACACATACATTCACAAAGGTAATTTAGAATGTTAATTATGTAAAATTTTCACACACACACACACACACACACACACACACACACATTAGTTTTGAATTAGTAAATATATGTATGTTCTTGTATGTCCATCTAACTCACATGATATACATGTTTGATAAAGATGTTGACTTCACTAGACACCCCACCATCTTTGTGAGTAGATAAAGGTGTTGCCATTGTGATTTCATTTGCGCGCAAAGAACTCAATTGAGGTATTCAAACAACACGTAAATTTTGTTAAATTTCTCGTGTAATTCATATTATGTTAAATTACATGTTAGTAATGTCTTTCATTGTAGAATTATTAAATTATGTTAATAATGTCCTTCATTGTGTGTATGCAGGAGTTACCTGCGATAGGGCGCAACCCTGTTCATTTGATTCACAGGCGTGGTGGGGTAAAAACAATAGTTCTATATTGATAAAATTAGTTAAAATATTGTCATTATGTAGATACATGTACTTAGCTCTATTTTCACTAATTCTGATGTTAGATTTTCTGATCTTATGTGTATGTAGGGAACTTCAACCCCCTCCATTTTGACTTCGAGGGCATGGACTCCTCCATCTCATTGTCATCATACCCCCATTTGTCTGTGAGGTCCAATGACTTTGGCGTGATCGAATTCTGATCTTGCGGTAAGTTTGTGTATTTATGTAAATACTTTCATTCTAGCATTGTCTTTAATACATGTTGAAAACATATATAAATTAAATTTTGACAAAAAAACATTGTTTGCATTTACATGCTCATCTATAGTGAGTATTTAGTGGAAGAGGACTCAAAGCATGGGCTCGGGTGATCCAAAGTCATCTCATGGATCTCCATCTTCGCGTAAGGGACGACAACCTTCTTCGATTAAGGCCAAGAGAGGGATAGATTTTGATGAGTAGGAAATATATATGTCTTACATGACATTGTTTTTGTATGCCTATGTGCATGGCATTGTATGTAAGCCTATATGGCATTTGAACTTGATGGTATATGACCTATTTGGGCATTTTTGTATTTATTATGCACATTAAAATACTATTTGGAACTTGATAATTTTTTATGAGACCTTACATTTATGAGATTATTTTCACATGAATCTAATATGATGTGCACTTGACAATATTTAAGACATTATGGATTATTTTTTCATTTATTGGTGATGTACATGTACTAGCATTTTCAATGTATAATATGCATCAAAATTTAGAAATTAATATTTATATAATGTATGTATATAAAGAGTTACCTAATCTAAGTAATTATTCATTCAATTTATCAATGTGTATATGTGTATTTACCTTACTTGCGCTTCTTCTTTCTCATGGTCTCTTTGTACTGGTTCCTACCTTATCATGCACTTACTACATTCTTCTATGGTTCGTAGTCTTCTCCCCTGTTAAAACACCCGATAGTCGTCACAATTTGATGCCTTTAATTTGTTGATATTTTGAGAATGTCTCTCCATATACATTACTCAAATGCTTGAGAATGTCTCCAAATGCAATGACATTCTGATTCAGACACTCAATGATTCTTGATTTTCTAATCCTGTCCAATTTGTGCTACTACCTTTAAATCTGTAGGCATTTCAAGTTATTTGGAAATCACATCACACCCTTCACTAGGCTTGATGACTAGCCATATCCTTTTTAAGGCACTTTTGAAAGCATCCATGGGTTTATCATAACATAAATTATCAATGAATGGAAGGTCACTAAGCCGTAGGCCAGCTAACTCCCATCTAGAACTAAACAAGAAATATTTACTAGGTGATTGATAACTCCCGTGTGTTCTTAGACATACCCCTATCAAATTCATTCTTAAGCCAATCTAGTCATTTAAGGCTCTTAAGTGACTACACTGCATTTGGGGGTAGCCTCCTGACACCGACTCGTACTACACTATTTCTCGAGTTTGCAAACAATAGGACAATGAGAGAACCAGGAAAAGAAGGAGAAAACCATGAGAGGATTTCGTAGAGGGTCACGACATGGAGCTATCGGATATGACGAGACATCTCTAGGTGCCACAGAGTCTGAGAAATCACATGTCGAAGATATGGCGTGTTTGGGCCTCAGGGCTCTTAAGCGACTATGCCCGACGGGGTAGCCCGAGAGCATGTGGAGCTTAGGGAACCAAAACAAATCCTCCACTAGTGTTCACCAGGCCATTTGGACGTGTTGGTGTAGTTGGTTTGGTCCCACGAGCTTCCATTTGTAAAATATAAAATCTGGAAGCCCTACAGTCACTCAATCTGCACTATTTCTCATGTTTACAAACAATAGGACAAAAAGAGAATGAGATGGAGAGGGAGAAAACCACGAGAGGATTTCATAAAGGCCCTCGACATGGAGCTATCGGTTTTGACAAGACATCTCTAAGTGCCACGGAGTCCGAGAAATCACATGTCAAAGATATGGCGTGTTTGGGCATCGGGGCTCTTAATCGACTACGCCCCGGACGGGGTAGCCCAGAGAGCACGGGGAGCATAGGGAACCAAAAAGAAACCTCCATTAGTGTTCACAAGGCCACCCCCAACGTTTTGGTGTAGTTGGTTTGGTCCTACGAGCTTTTGTTTGAAAACTACTGACCTCGGCAGCCCTACAATGACTTAGACTACACTATTTCTCGGGTTTACAAACAAAAGGACAATGAGAGAACCAGATGGAGAAGGAGAAAACCACGAGAGGATTTAATATAGAGGGCCTTGACATGGAGCTCTTAGTTCTGATGAGACATCTCTAGTTTCCACAAAGTATGTGAAATCACCCCTCGAAGATATGGCGTGTTTGGGCCTAAGAGCTCTTAAGTGACTATGCCCGAATAGGGTAGCCCAAAGAGCACGGGGAGCGTTGGGAACCAAAAAAATCCTCCACTAGTGTCACTAGGCCACCCCGATGTGTTGGTGTAGTTAGTTTGGTCCCACGAGCTTCCGTTTGCAAAATACAAACCTCTGCAGAACCCTACACTGACTCAGGCATCGCACTATTTATTACGTTTACAAACAATAGGACAACGAGAGAACCGGATGGAGATGAGAAAACCATGAGAGAATTTTGTAGAGGGCCCCAATGAGAACTCTTGGTTACGAGAGACATCTCTAGGTGCTACGGAGTCTAAGAAATCACCCGTTGAAGATATGGTGTGTTTGGGCCTCAAGGCTCTTAAACGACTATGCCCGAACAGGGGTAGCTCGAGAGCACGGGGAGTGTAGGAACCAAAACTAAGCCTCCACTAGCATTCACCAGGCCACCACGACATGTTGGTGTAGTTGGTTTGGTCCCACTAGCTTTCGTTTGTAAACTACTGACCTCTAGTAGCCCTACACTCGACTTACTGCAATATTTCTAGCGTTTGTAAACGATAGGACACCAATATAACCGGATGGAGATGGAGAAAACCATGAGAGTATTTCATAGAGGGCCACGACATAGAGATTTTGGTTTTGACGAGACATCTCTAGCTACCACAGAGTCGAAATCACCCATCGAAGATATGGCGTGTTTGGGCCTCAGGGCTCTTAAGCGACTATGCTCGAGATGGGGTAGCTGAGAGCACGGGGAGAATAGGGAACCAAAACGAAGCCTCCATAGAATTCACCAGACACCCCAACATGTTGGCTTAGTTGGTTCTGTCCCATGAGCTTCCGTTTGTAAAATATAGCTTCTAAAGACCCTACACTGACTCAGACTACATTATTTCTCACGTTTACAAATAATAAGACAGCGAGAGAACCGAATGGAGATAGATAAAAATGAAAGAAGATTTTCTAGAGGGATATGACATGGAGCTCTTTGTTTGACAAGACATCTTTAGGTGCCACGGAGTTTGAGAAATCACCCGTCGAAGATATGGCGTGTTTGGGCCTCAGGGCTCTTAAGCGACTACGCCCAGACGGGGTAGCTTGAGAGCACAGGGAGCATAGGGAACAAAAAAAAAGTCCTCCAATAGCATTCACTAGGACATTTAGATGTGTTGTCGTAGTTGGTTTGGTCCCATGAGCTTCCGTTTGTAAAGTACAAAGACATCTACAGCCCTATACCGACTTAGATCGCACTATTTCTCTCGGGTTTACAAACAATAGACAACGAGAGAATCAGATGGAGACAGAGAAAACCACGAGATGATTTCATAGAGGGACCCAACATGGAGCTCTTGGTTTTGATGAGACATCTCTAGGTGCCACGAGTCCGAGAAATGATGCATCGAATATATGGCATGTTTGAGCCTCGGGGCTCTTAAGCAACTACGCCCGGACGGGGTAGCCGAGATTATGGGAGCGTAGGGAACAAAAATGAATCCTCCACTAGTGTTTACCGAGCCATTTGGATGTGTTAGCGTAGTTGGTTTTTCCCACGAGCTTTCGTTTGCAAAGTACAACATCTGACAACCCTATATTGACTTAGATTGCACTATTTCTCGCGTTTACAAAAAATAGAATAACGAGAGAACACGATGGATACGGAGAAAACCAAAAGAGGCTTTCATAGAGGGCCCCTGACATGGAGCTCTTGGTTTTGATGAGACATATCTAGGTGCCACGAGTCTCGAGAAATCACCTATCAAAGATATGGCATGTTTAGGCCTCAGGGCTCTTAAGCGACTACGCCGGATGGGGTAGCTCGAGAGCACGTGGATCGTAGGGAACCAAAAAATCCTCCACTAGCATTCACCATGCCACCTCGACGTGTTGGCATAGTTGGTTTGGTTCCACGAGCTTCCGTTTGCAAACTATAGCCTCTGGCAGCCTTCTACTAACCGACTACCGCACTATTTCTCACGTTTGCAAACAATAAGACAACAAGATAACTAGATGGAGACGGAGAGAACCGTGAGAGGCTGTCATAGAGGGATGTGACTTAGAGATCTTGGTTCTAACGAGACATCTCAAGGTGCCACGGAGTCCGAGAAATCACCCGTCGAAGATATGGCATGTTTGGGCCTCGGGCTCTTAAGTGACTAGGCCCTGACGAGGTAGCTCAAGAGCATGGGAGCATAGGGAACCAAAACAAAGCCTCAAATAGTGTTCAACATGCCATTTATATTTTTTTGCGCATAGTTGGTTTGGTCCCACGAGCTTTCCGTCATAGTTGCGAGTACAACATCTAAGTCGCCGTAGTCGCTTAAGAGTCTTGAGGCCCAAACACACCATATCTTCGACGGGTGATTTCTCGGACTCCGTGGCACCTAGAGACATCTCGTCAGATCTAAGATCCCCATGTCAAGGCATTCTACGAAATTATCTCATGGTTTTCTCCCTCTCCATCTGGTTCTCTCGCTGTCCTATTGTTTGTAAACAAGAGAAATAGTGTAGTTTGAGTCAAGATAGGGTCTTATGCAGGTCGTATTTTGCAAACGGAAGCTCGTGGGACCAAACCAACTATGCCAACACATCAGGGTGGCCTAATGAATGCTAATGGAGGATTTTTCTTGTTCCCTACGCTCCCCGTGCTCTCGGGCTACCCCGTTTGGGCATAGTCACTTAGGAGCCTTGAGGCCCAAGCATGCCATATCTTCGATGGGTGAGTTCTCGGACTCCATGACACCTAGAGATGTCTCGTTAGAACCGAGAGATCCATGTCGGGGCCCTCTACGAAATCCCCGCACGGTTTTCTCCTCTCCATCCTGTTCTCTCGCTATCCTATATTTTATAAACGCGAGAAATAGTGCGATTGAGTCGGTGTGTAGGCTACTGCAATGATCTTGTATTTTGCAAACAAAAGCTCGTGGGACCAAAAAAACTATTCCAACACATTGGGGTGGCTTGGTGAATGCTAGTGGAGGCTTCATTTTGGTTTCCTATGCTCCCGTGCTCTCAGAGCTACCCCAGTCGGGCATAAGTCGCTTAAGAGCCCTGGGGCCCAAACACACCATATCTTCGACTGGGTGATTTCTTAGACTTCATGGCACCTAGAGACATCTCATTAGATCTAAGAGCTCCACATCGAGGTCCTCTATGAAATCCTCTCACGGTTTTCACTCTTCATCTAGTTCTCTCGCTGTCTATTGTTTTAAACGTGAGAAATAGTGCGATCTGAGTTGAGTCAATGTAGGGTCATGCTAGAGGCAGTAGTTTGCAAATGGAAGCTTGTGGGATTGAACCAACTACGCCAAAATGTCGGGATGGCCTGGTGAACATTAGTGGAGGATTTTTTTTTGTTCCCTACACTCCCCATGCTCTCGGGTTACCTTTGCAGCATCTAGGCATAGTCGCTAAGCCCCGAGGTCCAAACACGACATATCTTCGACGATGTGATTTCTCGAGACTCCACGGCACCTAGAGATGTCTCATCAAAACTAAGAGTTCCATGTCAGTGGCCCTCTATGAAATAATCTTGCGGTTTTCTCCCTCTCTATCCGGTTCTCTCTCTGTCCTATTGTTTGTAAACACGAGAAATAGTGTAGTATGAGTCAGTGTAGAGGCTGCTGATTCAGTAGTTTGCTTTGCAAACAAGGCTCGTGGGATCGAACCAACTATGGAAACATGTCAAAATGGGCTAGTGAATGCTATTAGAGGATTTTTTTGGTTCCCTATGCTCCCAAGGCTTTCCCGGGCTACCCCGTCCGGCATAGTCAAAGAGCCCTGAGGCCCAAACACGCCATATCTTCAACGGGTGATTTCTTGGACTCCATGGCACCTAGAGATGTCTCATCAAAACTGAGAGCTTCATGTTAGGTCTCTTTACGAAAGCCTCTTGTGGTTTTCTCCCTCCATCCATCCGTTCTCTCGCTGTCCTATTGTTTGTAAACGCAAAATAGTGCGAGCCAGTCGAGGTAGAAGGGCTGCCAGATGATGTACTTTGTAAATAGAAGCTTGTGGGATCGAACCAACTACACCAACATGTCCAAATGGCCTGGTGAATTCTAGTGGAGGCTTCGTTTTGGTTCCCTATGCTCCCCGTGCTCTTTCGGCTACCCCCCGGTGTAGTCATTTAAGAGCCTTGAGGCCCAAACATGACATTTCTTCGACGAGTGATTTCTCGACTCCGTGGCACCTAGAGATTTCTTGTCGAACTCGAGAGCTCCACGTGTGGGCCTCTATAAAATCCTCTCGTGGTTTTCCCTCTCTATCCAGTTCTCTCGTTGTCCTTTTATTTGTAAACGCAAGAAATAGTGTAGTCTCGAGTCGGTGTAGGGCTCTTTTCAGATGCTTGTATTTTACAAACAAAAGCTTTGGGACCGAACCAACTACGCCAACACATTAGGGTGACATTTTTGTTCCGTACGCTCCCGTTCTTTCAAGCTACCTCTCCAATGGGCTACAAAATCCTCTCGTGGTTTTCTCTGTCTCCATTCGTGAATGAGTCGTTGTAAGGTTCTCCATTTCCAATCACTTGAATAATATAGGTGGTTCATACAATATAGGTGGTTGAATGAGAATTTTAATAAGATATTTTTACAATATAGGTGGTGAAATAAGAATTTTGTTTGTTGTTCCTTTCTAATATTTAATTTTTCTTACCTTCACTGGCTTCGAGAGTAATAAATTCTCTATTAACGATTGCAACCACGTGAAGGTGGAAGCTTTTTTGGCACCACTAACCTACATAAACATGTTAGTAAGAAATTAAATAGAATTTTAAATCATAAAAATTTAAACAAAATCATTTAAGTAAATATTCAAATTAAATTCATGAAGAACATACCTTTGCAAATTCAATCCAATGAACCGCAAGGATCAACTCTATTCTTGACAGTAGTAAGAATTGCTTCATGATCTGATTCACGAACCTTCCAAATATTTTTTTTTGATGGCCGACCTCGATATTTGATCAATTTAATATTTGTTGCAAGGACCAAATGTGAATAGTGAAGTATCTTCCGATGTACTTCATAGTCTTCAAATAACCAAATGTTTGATTTTTTGATAGGATATCGTCGAAGCCAAGTTCTAGTGACTACCACTGATCTAGTGGGATACTCAAGGTCTTCACCATCAATGACTGTGGAAGTCAATTTTTTCCCCTCTACACAACGAGATAAGAAGTAGTTTGTTCCCTCTTCGTTAAATTTCATCACAATAACTGCAAAAATGTGCCCTATGTATCACAAAGTAAAATCAATTCATCCAATTTATAAATACATTAAGAGTTGACCATTTAATAATTTATAAATCTAAAACGTGGCATGTACATATATGTATGTACCTTGTTGCACTAAATCGGAGACTTGGTCAAAGTCAAGGGATGTTTTCATATGATCTGAAGACCCTTCAAGTTGTAATGCTCGTGGAACTTGATGTGTGTCGAGTGGAATTAGAGGTCTATAAGTCCACTCATCCACCCACTTCTATGAATCACGTTCATTCCATGTAAAATCAATGCATGATATAAAAAAAAATGTCATGCACCTAGTATAAATAGTCCAAGCATTTGCATCTAAACTACGGAATGAATGCATATCACTTGATCTGCAAATCGTCATACAATCTTCAAAGTTTTCGATGTTGTTGCTCTATCAACCAAAAATATCTATGAACCGTTGATCTCTCTTGAGATTCATGGTCCATATTCTTGACACACCAATCAATAATGCTTTTTGCATCTATAAATTTAGCACCATCCTTGAACTTTAACTCTTCTCTTGCAAGTGTTCTTTTCACACATGCTCCTGCACCATCATGCTCTCCTTTTCCATGCCCCACCTCAATAAAAGTCCAGATATGTTGTACATTTATTTCTTTGTGCATCCTGCTTAGCCAATAAAACATCCGTGCATTCTTGAATTGTGATGTGTAGTTGTCCAACCAAATGTAATGTTGATCGAAACTAATGTTCCTCTCATTCAAGTTCACATAAAACACCTGGAAACACCCTTGTACATATTCTGTAGAATGTGTCTGATCATCACTGATGTAGAAATGATACTCTCTCAATATTTTTGGTCTTTCTCAGTGATTTCAAGAGAGTGCATGAATGTTATATGCACGAAAATAGAAACTTGCACTGAGTTATAATATTGAGATTGAACCTCCATTTGTGGCTGCAATGTGTAATTCTCTGCGAAGTCAACTATTGAAACAATAGTACCAAGTGGGAATGTGTCCTTGCTTAACTTGAATTGTTCATCCAACCATCGAGCTCTATGTGTGTGCCTTGCATGCTCATAAAAATTTCCTCTCTGAATTTGACCATATATTCTTATACAGGTAATTGTTTTGTAACAAGCTCACACCTCTTAGATTCTTTTCTATCTTTTAATTGATATGCCACCGATTTATATTTAGTGAAGTCAACCAATTATTTTCCTACTGAAGATGTACTCTCCTCATGGATACAACTTTTCAGATTTGGCAAGCCACCACATACATTGCACATTCCATCCAAACATGCTTTGTTATAAAAAAATTGTCTTGTTGATTTTTCACAAAATATTGTTGGAATAAATTCCCTTGAAGATTTTTGTGGGACATTTATTCCACACTCCTGCAACATGATGTTAGTATACAAACCACTATGTATTTGAAAAAAAACATCATAATGATTTGAAAATTCAACATGATGCCTCGCAATAACAAGTGGTACGTGAGTGATTGATTTTCCATAAAAGAGTTTATTCATTTCAAAGAATCTTTGGCTAATGTTAATTTGTGGATTTTCATTTATAAACTTAGAGAACATTTTTGTTTGAGTCATATCTAAGAAATGTTTTGCACATGATTCATGATTACGAGAACCTGTTCTTTTTTACCGTATCTCTTCTATTTGGTGACACCCTTGTGTTCTCATTCCAAAATTTTACAATTAATTCTTTTAGAATATTAGATGTATT
Organism: Taxus wallichiana var. yunnanensis; assembly: GCA_018340775.1. NCBI lineage: Eukaryota > Viridiplantae > Streptophyta > Pinopsida > Cupressales > Taxaceae > Taxus > Taxus wallichiana. Next base: position 707,051,534 of record CM031243.1, on the reverse strand, counting down.
CTTGTCTTTTATGGAAGTCTGCTAGAGAAAGCCCAATAGTCGGTGTTATTGATTGAATCAATCAAGACATTTACGTCTCTCTATTACTTTTTGTTGATGGCGAATCACAACACCCTTGAATGTATGCAACTTGATGGGTTGAGACTCTCGGTGAAATTGCATAACATGGAGCTTTTCCCAAGTGTTGGACCTTGCGAATCGGAAAGCTCTCTCGAATGAAGGCCGTTCCTATTCCTTTGTTCGGATGCACACATAAAAATGCGAGGGTTTACTCAAAACCTAATCTAACTCCCCAGGAGACAGGGTAAGAAGATGCATAAAAATAAACCTAAACTAACAAAGGTGATGCACCGAGGAATGAAGAACACCTGTCTTGCCAATAAACACAAACCATTAAAATGCAATGCAAGATCATGCACAGATAACCAAATTTGTAGTGAAAGATCAGGAGGATGTAAATGAACATAGAGAGGGTTGAGAATCATCCACAGACATGCATTATTTGCTCCAAAATTTGATATAATACACTACAAAATGCAAAGAGGAAAAGTTGCATTATAGTTTTAGATGGGAGGTTTGAACACCATAAATTCTCCTACCAAAGAGAAGAAGGAAGGGACAAAACAAGAATGTCCAACCTTTAGAAAGAAGCCCCTCCTTATAATTTATAGGAAGAATGAGAGAGGGAAGAGAGAGGAATTCCAAATCTACCCCAACCACCTCCAAGTTGTATTTAATTCATCTCATTATGGCGGTAGGTGAGAACCCTAGCAAACCCAAAAAATGACAAACTATATTTTTCATTTTTGAAGAAATTGTTCTCACCTAATTAAAGATATCCAATTGTAGTTGGATAGAGGACCTTGTAAGCTTTCTGAAAATTTTAACCTTGCGTGAATCTGAGCTCCATGTGAAAAGTTATGGCCATTTGAATATTTGCGTTAGGGTTTGCTTTCTGTCAGGTTCGGGGTGTCAATGCTCAAAATGTTACACCTCCTGAAGGTGCGCCTCGGCACATCCATCCTCATGTTAACCTAATTTTAAGTGCACCATAAAGCGCTGAAAATATGGTGTTGATGCCTTCAACTGCGCCAGGGAGCAACCTTTTTCATGTTGACATTTTCTTACTTACGCCTTTTCCAACTCCGCGCCAGGGCGCAACCTTTTCATGTCGGCGCTTACTTACAGCCTTCCAACTCGCGCGCCAGGTGCAACCTTTTCATGTCAAAATTTTCTTACCTGCGCACCTTCCAACCTACGCCGAGGATGTAACCTTTTTCATGTCGACATTTTCTTACCTGCGCCACTACCGTGGCGTAAATAAACGTCGGAGTTTTGAGTTTCTTTGATTTCCATATTCTTCTGTTTGTCTATATTTACCTAGGGAGGGAGATATATACAACAATTTGGTGACTCAACGGGATCACCTACCTACTAGGTAGAAGATCAGTGGCCTTTTAGCAATCCATTGGGCATGGAGTCATAAGCAATAACCTGAAACCAACTTGATATCTGATCCCGAGCCTGATACCGCAACTCCTTCTCCGAGAGCACGCTGAACTGTGGAAATTCACCCTGAGAGCAACAAAAACCTGATGCCCGAAGCACTTAGGGAAATTGAAACCTAACTACAACAAGACAATGTGCATCTGCACTTAGAGGAATTGAAATCTAGGCTAATATTTACAAGGGTAAACCTTTTCCTTTTAGTAGCAATGTTTAAGATAGATTCTGTAACTGAATCGGGAGTTCTTCTCCATCCAATGTAGACAATTGGAAGGCATTACTACTTTTACATCCCGTGACCATGTAGGGGCCACTCCAAATGGCATCAAACTTGGAATGCTTTCCTGGTTTTTCCCGATTTGCATCCCATTTCAAAACCAAGTCCCCTTCCTGGAAGGTCCTTGCTTTTGCTTTCTTATCAAACCATCTTTTACTAAGGCTTGATCTTTCTCAATCATTTGAATTTCATGTTCTCTAATTTCTTCCAATTCCATCAACTCTGCATACTTGTCCTCCATTGGTTCGAACTCAAACAAATCCAACTGCTTCATGAGCTCCAATGCTAGCAATTCTAATGATATAGACAATACTGCCTCTTTCCCATAGACCAACTTGTAGGGAGAATTACCAGTAGACCTCTTTGGTGTTATCCTGTTAACCCTTAATGCTGATTTTAGCTTGGTATGCCATGTCATTTGGTTTTCATCCAGAGTCCTCCTGATGATTCTTAGCAAATTCTTGTTTGTGTACTCTGCCTGTCCATTACCCTGTGGGTAATAATTTGAAGAGGTGCTCAAATAGATTCCATTCTTGACAGCCCATTATGTAATCTTGGAACTTATGAATGCCAATGCATTGTTCACCGATATGATAGTGGCTTGCACATTGAACACAGGTCACTATTCCTTCATAAAAGTCTAGTATGTTAGACTCATTTTCTTCTTTGAGCGCTACTACTTTGGTCCACTTGGTGAAATAGTCCGTTGCGTGAGAATCCACTTGTGGCCTTGGCTTGCGTTTGGATTGATGACCCTGATGAAGTCCAATCCCCATTGCATAAATGGTTGGTCAACCAAAATTGGGTGCCATGGAAGCACTGCTAGTCTTTCTTTTCCTGTGAAGAGGGCACATTTCTTACACTGTGTGGGCCAATAATACCCTACCTTCATTATCTTGAGAGCTGTTATTCGTGGGGAAAAATTTCTCCGGAATCTCCATCGTGAAAATCTCGTAACACCCTCTCAATTTGACTGTCCCCAATGCACCTCAATAGAACCCCATTGATGTCTTTCTTGAAAAAAACACCATCAACAAGCACATATGGAATGGCTTGTAATCTAAAGTATCTCCTCTTTGCTTTGCTCATTTTTGGAGGGTATAGGCCTGTCTATAGGAAGTGTATCATATTCTGAGTCCAACAAGGAGCGGGCACATCATCATTTTCCTGTTCTTGACCATCATGTAGTACCAAGACAGTCTCTTTTTCATCACCTGCTTCAACTTGCTGACTTGAGGCTAGTTGTTCACATAATCCCTTTCCACAGACCAGCTTAGTGACCTTAATTTTGATGTCATATTCCATGACACGAGTGATCCATCTTACACGTTTCTCATTCAGATCCTTGTTTAGAAGGAAGTCCTTGACTCCCGCATGAGAGACCAATAATTGGATCTTGTTGTTTGAGACTAGGTGCTTGAATTTATTTAAGCTCCTGATCACTGTAAGGACATGATTTTCAATGAAAGAGTGCCTAGTTTCGTATTCCTCTAAGCCTTGACTAAAGAAAGCAACTGGTTGTTCTAATCCCTCTTTGTTTCATTGTACTAGGATTGTAGAAATTGTGTCTCCACCACCAAAGGCATATAACATGAAGTCCTTGGAGAAGTCTGGATTGATAAGAGTCGGAGCTTGAGATATAGCCTCTTTTATTGCCTCAAAACTTGCCTTGCCTTCGATGTCCACTTAAATTCCACGCTCTTCTTTAACATCAACGTTATTGACTTTACGAGTGTTACAAAGTTTGGAACAAACCTACAGACAAAATTGATCCTTCCTAAGAAGCTTTGAAGAGTCTTCTTGTGACTTGGCAATGGAAACGCTCGAATTGCTTCAACTCTTTCAGGGTCGGTCATCAACCCCTCCTTTGAAACAATATGGCCTAGAAGTTTTCCTTCGTGAGCCAAGAATATGAATTTTTTGGGATTCAATGATACCCCAAATCTTCTACACCTCTGAAAAAATTGCCTCAGATGAAAGAGGTGATCCACTATATTTTTGGAGAATATAGTGATGTCGTCAAGATATATCAAAACTATTTTGTTGATCAATCCCTTGAATGCCATATCCATTGCCCTTTGGAAAGTGGCTCTAGCATTTGATAGCCCAAATGGCATCTTCTTGTAGGCATAGGTGCCCCATTTGGTGGTGAAAGTCATCTTGAATTGGTCATCTTCTTTCACCATTATCTGATTATACCCTGAGTAGCCATCTAGGAGAGAGAATCTCTCCGAACCGGATACCACTTGCAATATTTGTTCCATTGAAGGAAGTGGGTAATGGTCTTTGAGAGATGCCTTGTTTAGGTCTCGGAAGTCCACACACAACCTGATTTCTCCGCTCTTCTTCCCGACAGGGGGGACCAAGTTTGCAACCCAGCTTGAGTGCTTGATCGGGAATATAATGCTTGCCTCTATTAGATTGTTTAGCTCTTTCTTTATTAAAGGCTCAATGTGAGGGTTGATTGGTCTCGTCTCGCTCGATGGGCTTAGCATCTGGATCCAATTCTATGGTATGTTGTGCCAACTTCAGATTGAATCCTCTCAAGTATTCATAGCTCCAAGTGAAGACATTTGGATATTTTTGGCAAAGTTGTATGAAATTTGATTTCTCACCTTTCGGTGGCCATTTTACCAATTTGAAGTGTTTTACCTTCCCCAACCGGAATTGGCTCTGAATCCTCTCTCTTGACCTGTATGTTAGCCTTTTCCTTATGGAACTGGTCATTAGGGTTGAAGATAGACTCCAATGTTACTAAACCCTTGTGAATCTTGTTTGTCCACGCTACACTACTTGATCCCCGTACTACTCGCTCTAGTCATCCCCGATTCCTAGATAAGAATTCAACCTCTTCTTGTAAAAAATTGACGATCTGTTGATCGTTCTCAAACACCTGCCAACTTGTGTTATTATCTCTGCTGGCCTCACAATCACATGGATATGTGGTTGTGTTTTTCCCCTTCTGATGTTTTCAACCACATCAAACATTGCTCCAACTACTGCGAGCCTATTCGCGGCTTCATTTTTCTTCCGGGTGTGGACACAATGTTAAAAGCTCCGAAATACTTAATGAGGTCCCATACCTGTTCTTGTAGTTCTTCAAAGGTCATTCTTTATAGCATGTTGTCCCCTTCGAACTTGGTTGACGATTAGCTCACTATCCCCGAACACCTGCAAGTTCTTTATGCCCTTTTTACTGGCCCAATGAATTCCATGAATCAATGCCTTGTATTCAGCCATGTTGTTTGAACAAGAAAACTAGAAACGAAAAGATGAAAAATATTTGATGTCTTGTGGTGAAATCAACATTGCACCACCTCCAACACCTTGTCTTCTTCTTGAACCATCGAAAAATAGTTGCCAAACTTCATTGTCATCCTTTTGTTCAGGCTGAATGATGTCGGAATGGGTGAATTTTCTTTGTGTACACAATACAAGTCCAATTCAAATTCTTCAATTTCCTTGTATGGGTCGAATTCATGACTCTTGTTTTCCCATTCATCCAAAGTCAAATCAGGAATTCCCTCGACCTTAGTACCTATTTCTAGATCATTTGAACACTCCTCCTGATCAAAGGCTGAGCAATTTGCATTGATAGGACTTGGCACATGAGGTTCAATATGGAAATTGGCAATTGGTTCTAACCTGATTGTTGCTTTGGCCCCATACCTCGTCCTAAAAATCATGTGTGACCAATCTGTAGATAAATATCCACCAATTTTTGCAGTGAAGTCTCTTGATAGACACAACACAAAGAGTGGCGAAGGTCAATCACAGACACATCTTGCAGAAATATAACATTAGGACAGGCATGTAGTGTTAGGCTTAACCCTTTTATGACCCTAATCTGTTCAAACTCTGTTCCATCCAGTGCATTACTCCTTTCAACACCGGCTCATACTTGACTCCGGTGGATCCGCTATTTGTTTCAAAGATCACTTTGAACTACTTGCCCCTCAATCTATCATGCGATTGTGTACCAAGTGGTTTCCAACAACTAATGGCACATAGAATGGTGGATGTTTCAAATTATTGCTTGGTTGACCCCCACCCAGTTGCACTGCATTAGTGAGAACTTTCTCTTGTCCCCGGTTTGATACATTCGAGGCAGACCAATTAGCCATTGCAGCTTGCAATAAATCTCGTTGCCCTGAGATCGCCAGTGATTCCCACATGGAAATGTTCACATGTGTCTTCTTCATTTGATCGATGATGTTGAAAGGGGATGATCTGTCTTTTTGTTGTCCCTTACTTGGCACAACCTTTTCTGGAGCTTGAACATGCACATGTGTTGCTACAATAGATACCTTAGGCTGATTTTGCACATTTGGAACTGCATTTGGTCTACTGACCCCTTGTTGTGTAGGAGTGGGAAGAGAAACAATTGGATTAGACGGTTGCCCCTCTTCTATGCTTCTCTTCTTTGACCGTGTGTTGATAGCCATGCCTTGAAAAGGTTGTTGGTTAACTCCACAGAAGTCTTCCGTTTGCCAATTAGCCAACGTGGTTTCTATTGGAGGTGCTTCTTATTGTGTTTCTTGCTATTGATTCCTTGTTTGGCTTGGTTTTTGAGACACACTAATTGTTTTCACCATCAAGGCTTGATTTAGTGCACCATTGAAACACGTTGATTGATTGCAAGGGTAACACCATTCGTACTCCTATGCCATGTTGTTTTGTGTTGGAACCAAGGCTCTTGAGGATGTCGTTGCATTTGGATCATACAGTTAAAATGGCCTGACAACTTGAGGTTGTCCATGGTTTTGGTTTTGATTTATAGCCTGAGCTGGTGGTCTATGTTGTTGGTATGGGGGCCTAGGTTAGTCTTGCACTTGAGGCGATACGGTCTAGCACTTTGAACTTACTATCTTTTGATAGTCACCAGCTCATTTCCAAGGTTTTGCAGCTGTTTCATAACCTCCTGTAATTCCTTTGAAGTATTTGAAGAAGTCGATGCATCATTATTGCTTTGATTTCTAGGATTTGGAATGGGATTCAACTTTGGTGCTTGGCTGGTTGTAGGATTTCCCATATCTGGATAGAGAGGCATTAGTGGCCTTGGTGCAAGCTTGCCGACTTAGATAAAAGTTCTTTACTCGATACCAATGCGATAGGCATGTCATAGGCCCCTGGCAGCGTTGTCCCTCCCATTGATTGGATCATCATGGCTATGTCTGAATTTATAGCCTTTAAGAAATAAAGGAATGCGCCTTCGGTGGTTGGTCTAACAGCTATTGGAATCCTATCCCATGTCCGTTGGAATCTGAAGTTGAAATCTGTCATTTTTCATTAGGATCTCTTTTGATTGTCGTCAGTTGTTCCAATAAAGACAAATTGTCTGCCCTCTCCCCGAATTGGTTGCAAAGAGCTGAAAAAAGTTGGTTCCAATTCATAATAGACCCTACTGCTAGGCTCCTAAACCACTGTAAGGCTTTACCTTTAAAATATGAAGCCAACAACTTGACTACAATATCCATTTCATTTATTTCATGGATTGCACATGCATTGGCAATATCCTGGATGTGGTCAATAGGAGTAGTATGATTTTCTCCTGTGAAATAGGGGATATTCTTTAGCACTGCAACCGGAACCTGATTCTGAGCATTTAGGGCGAGTGGACTACTGCCCGTGAAATTGACAAAGGGATTCGGTGGTAGATGTGCCATTATGATTGGCCTAAGAACTCTAGTTGATGTGAGAAAAGGTCTACTAGGTGGAGGTGTAGACAAAGTCCGGTTAGGTGGAGATGGTGATCTTTGTGGTCCTCTTCCTCTCCTTCCTTTTCTTGGTGATAGTTGCAAGTAGACAAATAGCCCCTCTTCTCAAGTATCAGACCTGGTTTGAATTCTTCTCATATGCCTGGGTAACTTTTGCTGCTACACCGCTGAATTCTATCCCTTCGGAGTTGCCGGATGTGTTGATCTTTTCATTACGACTCTCCTCCAACTAGAATTTCAAAAAATCCTCCAAACATAGCTCAAAGCTCAAAATTATTCAATGCTCTAAACACCACAAGAAGAATTCTTGAAAACCTCCCAACCATAGGCATCGTTAAATTCCTTTCTCCAAAAAGAATCCATTCTAGCCTCTCTAAATGCCATGATAAAGAGGGATAGCATACCACCAAGATACCAAGAAACAAAATCTCCAACAAACCAACAAGGGTAAATAAAGGGAAGAACCAAATTCCATCAAAACATAAGATGACAATAACCACCAATGTATCCAAAAATAGGAAATGGGAAAAGGGGAAGAATGGATTCCGAAAACCAAAAGTGAATGTATCTACCAAATTCATCCTCCAAATATCATACCTCCATAGCTCCATATCATCCACCAAACCCCTTATAACTCCATATTCTCCTCCCTGCCAAGGATTTTCAAGCCTTGTATGCTTCCTTGGCAAGGATAGAAGGTGATTTCCAAGCTAATTGGAAATTCCTCCTCCTTCCCCAAAGGAAGGGAGTAGAATAAAAACTAATTCATGGATTCCCCAAGAAGCCATGAGGATGAATAAATGATCCCTTCCTCTTCCCAAAGCCATTCCCGAATCAACTATCCATTAAGGGTGGAGGGATAAAAACAAAAGAACATCCCAAGAAATAAGGAAGAGAAGAAATTCCACTACGAAAACCCAAAAAAATAGTTTCAAATCATAATCAAATTTTACATCGATTACATACAATGCACTTACAAATAAACCAAGCAAATGGGTGAGGCCTACATATTTATTAAAACCAATTTCCTCAAGCTCCCATGCTTCTAACTCAAGCAAGCCAAGATCCCTTCTCCAAAAGCTCTCCAAAATTCCATAAAAGCCACTCCAAAATAAAAAATGAGGATAGAAATAGAGAAATATATACACATCCCCAACCTATGGGAGGGTGACATGTTTCACCCTTCTAATCGGGCATGTCCCATTCACCCAAGTCCCCATCCAAGTACCCTCACAACAATTAATGCCAAAAAGACAAAAAAATTCTAAAAGTAAACTCCCAAAACGTGCTACAAATCCCAAGTCATGCACACAAGACAAGGATGGTTACTTGTGAGAGGATTCTCGAGAAGGAAACTTCTTTTGGGTTCCCAAATGTTACTTCCATCCAGAGGTTAGGTATAAGGGTTATTTTTAAGGGAAAAATAACATTGTACTTTCCATCGAAGCCTTTAATATTCCACCCATGCTTAACACTAAAAACACCCACTAACAAAAAAATGATGAAATGATAATTAGCAATAAAAATACAAAACAAAACAATTAATAACAATATCAATTTATAAGGTCATCAAAGGTGAAATATTATGTCAAATGGATCTAACACATACAAATATGTTGAACATACCAAGCTCAACATACTCAAATAATGACCAGTAGCTAAAAGGCGAGGATGGGTTTGGACTAGGCGGCTTTAGTATCTATGTAGTTCTACCACCGAGTCCCATGTTTTTCTCATGTCGCAACTTGTAGTCTTGCATACTCAAAGTAAAACCTCATACCTTTTCAATCTAAAATTAAATAAAATAATAATTTTAATAATCATGATCATCAAACCACTCAGTATCGCTTGAATACAATTACGACACTTATATCTTTCCACAATATAGAAATTACTATCAAAATCAATGATATATCTAATATAAAAATCATATCCATCTCATCACATAATCATCAATATAATCATAATTAAACCATATAAAATATATATAAAATGGATAAGGAACAAGTATCACAATTAATATCATTTCATGTGTAAATGTAACATAATCAACATGATGATAAAACATGGAAACATCTAATCACTATCTAGTATAATCGAGTGTCCAAAGTCTCCAAATGAAATAGTAAATCTGGTAGAAATGAGTCAACGAACAAGAGGAAGGAAGAAAACTAGTGGACACTACATTCGTGCCTAGATTTGTAATCCTTTAATAGATTCAAAGACACGCATTATCCTTCTTATATAATTTCATCTTGTAAATGCAAGATCTCGTGTGACATTTTCCATATATCCTCCCTTGAAAATGGTAGTGAATAATAATGTGTTTTGGAAGTCATTTTTTTATAAAAGGTGAAGAGGGTTAAGGGGACCCTACCCCGTACAATAGTAGGAGAGAAAGATAAAACAATGAAGACCAAGCGAAGCAGCCTCTACCAGCGGCACAAAGATAAACTAACAACAAAACAATGAAAAACAAAACTAACAACAAAAACATAAAAAACCAGCAACTATCTCAAACTTTTAACCCCTTCCCTTTGGATCTTAACTGCATCTTGAGGGGCGAGATAGTCCCTTTCTTCTTCCTGCTCACAATAGACCAAACCTCAAATGTATTTGGATTTACATTTTCATTATGGGTTGGGATCAAAACATCTAACTATTCCTTGGGAGTCGAGGCAAATCATCATCCTTTTCTCAATCGGTCGACAAAGATTCAAAAATTGAGTCACCTTATGAAGGATCATTCACCACTAAGAGTCTAGGATTAAAATTCTTCCACCATGAGTTATTCCTTTTAGCATGTTTTCTTATCACATGACAATTTGAAGCTAGATGACCAAGAGAAAAGCAATTTCTACACCTAGAAGGGAAACCCTTCATAGTCTAGATTTTGTAACCAAGTTCGATCCTCCACTTTGAGTTCTCCAGTGTTAGGGAAATCAACGGAAGTGTCCATATCAACCAATATTCTAGCATACGTAGTATGCTCAAAATCATCAGTTTTCCGATCAATAGATAAACATTTCCCTAAAGTATTGCCAATAGTGGTTAAACAACTTTCCATCCAAAATTGGAGAGGTAGATACGGCGAGATGAATCCATACCGGTCTAACAAGGAAGGAATCGAGGCTCAAGGTTAAATAAATGAAACCATGGAAGTCATTTTTATTTAGTAATGGGCATAAAATATCCCCTCCTTCCTAATTATATATTAGTTGGAGGCATTTCAACCAAATATTAGCATTTTCAGATTGAATGAATGCATTACGAAATAGAAAAACTCAATCATTTCAAACTGAAAAAATCGATTTCAAAATATTTAATGATTAAAATAAAAGGTATAATGAAACTTATTGTTAAATATTGATCATATTTTTTGACCAGCAAAGTAATTAATTGTGTAGCATTAATATTAGGGGAGTATGGCTGGTGTAAAATTCACGAATCTCATTCCCTCTCAATTGAAATACAAAAAGGACTTAGCTATGTAGTTATGTGCTTCCTCGGTTCCTTCCTCTTTAGTTGCAATGTAAGAAAGATTTTGGAATTGTTGTATTTAATGTTGACTCAAAGGTATGATATTGTGCAAGAGTAAGATAATTATTCTAAAATTATATCTAACAAAATTTTGTATTCAATGTAACACGAGCATTTTAATCATCTCTAAGATATTTTTTATTTATGTATATATTTTTTATAATTAAAATAAACCGTTCCATTCTTTATTGAGTCAAGCAATCCACTCTTAGGCGGATGCAAAATTTATTCCACGTGAAAATTTTGCCCTTGGTTTAAGAAATGGTGGAGGAAAGGTAGCCTCAAATAGGTAGTAATGCAAATCAACAAGATTAAACAAATAATCTTCTAAATACGTATCTTCCAAAACAAATTACAATAACATTTTGAAAACTAAATTATTTGTATAACAAACAAAAATTATAAAATATAATAATACAAAGTGGTAATAGGTTGTTTGTAAGGCTTAAACATATGAGAATTCTTATTTTAGTTGACATCAAAAAAAATTAATTAAGTTATTTAAAAAGAGGGAGTATGGGATTTTATGAGGTATTTAAATGTAAATATACCATTATTTTTAAAATATGACTATTATGTTTAATAGGTGAAAATATAAATTAAATATCAAATTGATTTATATGTTCAAAAGTTAAAAAAATATACATTAAATACAAATCAATTTTTATTAATAAAATAAAAAATCTTATTAATAAGATAAAAATAATATTTTTGATTTTTTTTTTTTTTTGAATTTTTTAATTTTATTTGATTTATTGTAAATATATATCACATATAATGTTGTTTTGTTACACGTTGAAACTTTCCACATTCTTGTTTTGAATTTTTATTGGTTTTATTTTATTTCTTAAAAATATACTTATGTATATAAAATGTTACTATGTTAACGGACAAGACTGTAAAATAAAGTTAAAAATTGAAACGTACTTTCTAAATTGTAATCCTCCACTAGTATGAACTAGGATCTTCTCTAATAAAAAAATTAGAAATAAAAGTGTTTAAGAATGCTCAATAATTATTTTAAGATCAGCTACTAAACTAATAAATAACAAAATCTATTATTACATCTCTCTTTCTTCGTGTTCTTATTTCTTTTAAATAAATTCGATTATAATTGCAATTCCGATGTAGAAGAGGTATCCATAATATATTATAATATTGGTAGATCATATTTTTCTAATGTGTTTGTTTTTAAATTCCATAAAATATTTCAGATTTCACGAATTTTATATTTAAAAATCAAGTTATCATTCATCGAGAGAGAAAAGGCAGACACAAATAACACCAAGGCCACACCACCATCTACCACACTACCTTTGTCTTCAGAACAACAACTAGCTCTTGATACCATACTGCACCATTCAGCAAACAAAACACTTCTACCTCCATTAAGATTGATAATTCAAGGAACAACTAGCACAGGAAAATCATTTCTGATAAATAAAATCCAGAATTCATTTACAGCAACATCAACCACATCTCCCTCACCTCTCCTTCTACTCACCCCTACCGGTGTTTCAACATTCAACATCTCCGCACCCACAATCCATGCAACCCTCCGTATTCCAATCAAAGAATTAAAACCCCTTGAAGGCCAAGCATTATCGTCTTTTCAAGAGTCGTTGAAACATATAAAATATGTTCTTATTGATGAAATGAGTTTCATCGGCCCAAAGTTGCTAGGAAAAATTGACAGTAGGCTACGTAAGGCTTTCCCACACTCAAAAACATCTGAATTTGGAAACAGATCAGTCATCCTCCTCGGAACCTCGACAATTACAACCGATTCACGGACAATCCTCTTAATGCAAGTATATCCTATGGAGCCACCCTTTGGAAGGGACTTCATTCTTCCATTACATTACAAACTATATTTTGTTAGAGACAAAACTTAAAGATTTGTCTCTAACTTTTTTAACTTTTACTTTTTTTTGCCAAATTGAAGGAAATTGCGGGAAGTGAACCCTATATTGGAAGCAGATGAGGTAACCAATTCCAATACGTAACCATTTCAACACTTCAAATAGAGATATCAAGCATTTGCAAGTGCCGAATTTGCTACACTTCTCGTGGATCTGCTAAGCTCTCTTGTTTGACAGAATCTCTTTTCATATTGTTCCCCTGATTTATAAGACTCAAGAGGCATGCTCAGCAGTTCATTTTCCTGTGGCACAAGATTATTTCTTAGGCTGAGCAGCTCATTTTCCTGACAGATTTGGAGAGGCATGTAATGAGGATCGATTGTGGATGTACTATATTTTAGTGGATGTCCTGTTCTAAACCTCTTATTTTAGAGGAAAACGAAAACATTGTCCTAGTTTGTTACTTTCCAAGTTCATTGAGCACGCTAAGATAGCTCTTTGTCAGGATAATGGGGAAGAGCGTCAGCAGGGTTTGGATTTTACAATGGAGAGGAAACATAAAAAAACCCAACTCCTTGTGTTGCGCCTCCTCACCTTGTTGCCTCTAGCCTTTTCCAAAAATAATATCTAAGTAGCAGGGTATAGACACATCGTTCTTTCTGATCCAGGGTATATATTCTCTATCGATTATGGATCAAGGATATCAATTAGTTTCTTTGTGTTGTTTATTTATAGGGGACAAGTTATAAAGTAGTATATGATTTCTGAAGCATATGACACTGGATTTCTGTAGGTTTTCTACAAATGGACTATGAGGACTGTAGCTGATCTATCTGCAAATGGGTTTATTGAGTGTCCTGTTTGGTATTGGATTATGGGTTTTTTAGGTTTTCCACGTACTTTGAATCGATGAAAAATTGGGGGAGGGGACCGGGTGGATGCTTTGTTAACAAATCTTGTTGAGCATGCTAGTGGCACATGGAAAGGAACGCACCCACAAAACGGTATGACCTATTAAGGAATTTTTTATGTTGGGTATTCTACAAATGCACTACGAGGACTACAGCTGATCTATCTACAAGTAAATACATTTCTGGTATATATAGTATCCCATTTTTTACAGTACAATATTTCATATTTGCAAGTAAAGAATAGCTTCCACGTTTCTGGTATATATACTGACATTGCAGCCATAAGTTTTGAAGTTTGAGTTGCAATCAGATATTGTATTTTCTGAGATCGGTCTGAGTTGAATAAAAATAGAACCCCCCGTGTCAAAAAAATGGCTGCTTCTTTTTATGAGGTTATGCAGGGCTAACCCTATTTCCACCGCGTCAAAGCAGTCAATGTACTGAGACGTTGTCATCTGGCTCTGTCCACATTTATCCACAACTACACAAGTTCCTAAGATGCATTCTTCATTCTCAGTTTTGCTTTGATCTGCTGCATTATACAGACCTGGTATTAGATTTTTTTGTAAAAAGGGCTCTGTGGGTGCTGTAAAATATTCATTAATGTTTGTGACATTGCCTGGGAAGAAGAGGACATTCTCAAAGAATGTGGTGTAGAATCTATGTATGGCAACCTTACTCAGTTGCCATGCAAGAAATGGACTATTTGTTTAATTGTTGGATATTGGGAAACACTTGGTGGCCGGGCAACCTATCTTTTCTTCCTTTGACACTAGGTGTCAAGCATACAAATCAATTTCATGACAAGATACTTGCCTTAATAGGAGGTTGCTCTACCCTCCTTTGGCTTGAGAAAGGAATTAAAATATTTCATTACTTGCACAGATACTCTGCTGCCCATTTAAATAAATTTCTTAAATCTAAAAAATGTCTTGGAGAGGGTGCCCTTCGATCCAACTCATAGTATCCCAATAGTCATTCTCATCCTCCATAATTAGTTCAAGTAGAGGGAGTTGTGAAAGAATTCTTGAGCATTGTATACATTCTAAACTAATATTGAGGAAGCTTATATAAAATTTTAAGGTATTTCCATTCTATCCACTTCCCTAATCTGTACAAGTCATGAAATATTTTAATTCCTTTCTCAAACCAAAGGAGGGCAGAGCAACCTCTGTCAAACACATACTTTCCTTCAGTCAGTTTTAGACAAACACATACTTTCCTTCATTCAGTTTTAGACAGAGATCAACAATTGATTTAAGAATACCCCACATATTCAAAGTTAATCTTGTTTTGATTGTGAAACCAATCTTGTTGTTATTTCTCCTTCTCTTCCTCCCTTTTCTTGGCCTCAACTTCCTTATCTTTCCTTTGAGGCAACTGTCTCTACTAAAACCTCCATCTAGAGCCAAACGTGGGCTTTGGAGGGGGCTTACCATATACCAAATGGAATGACTCCTCATCTACCTCATCAATTGCGAAATAAAGATAGAGTACTCCTACCCATCCCTTATTTGTTTACATCTTTCAATGTTTTTCTTCTATCATGAAACTCATTTTGTATCTAACTAACCACAACATACCGTATCCGAGGTTTTTAAAAATTTGTCGTTTCAGTGTATAGTATCCGTACATAAATAGTCTAGCCTTTAAGCATTTTGTTGATCAGTTCACACACATAATTCATGCCTATAATTTCAAAAATTATAATGCTTCAAAAATAAAAATGTATTTCACGATGATAATCTACCAATAATGTACTCATGGTTAGCTTTAAAGAGTATATCTTGGTAATTACTATTTATCAATCTGCATATTCAACTAACTTCTTATTTCAAATTCACCAAATTTTTCTATCATCCAATGTCTTTGGTGATTTACAGAGTAGGGATTAGCCTTCCAATTGTTGATGCTCGTTTTAAAAATTTTATAGTAGATGCAAAGTTCTTAGTTGGTGGAAGATCCCTCACTACACATTAGAACTCGACAACAAACTTCATAGGGGTAAGTTGGGATTTATTAAATGTCTTCTCTTTTTAAATAGTAAGCACAATGACCGATCTCTAAATGTTGTGTCAAAATAAGAAGTTTGCTATTTCATGAAACAATTATGTCAAGGGGAGTAGGATATGGAAAGACAAATCATTTATCTAGAGTGGATTCTATATAGGTCTATTGGGAATGTACTTGAATGTGAAAGATATAATATTCAAATCAAAATAGTTAAAAGATGCATAACCTTTTATTTTACATGTTTTTGCAGCAAGTCCTATATTCTTTGAGTCATTAGTTTTCTAATTGTTCATACTTGTTAGAGAGACAACAAGTTTCTCATCCAAAATTTTAGAAGAGGCTAACAAGTTTAAGATTATTAACTAGACTGACCTATGAATGGATTGCAGGCCTTGTTGGACATTCTTAGATTGTCATCCATGAAGAAGACTAAACTTGCAATCCTAAAGGATGTTAGTGGAATTCTAAAGCAATCTAGGTATAAAGAATTTTCAAGATTTTTGTCCAAAGTTGAACCATAAGTTTAGGATATATGAAATTTCCATAATTATAACCAATTTGGATATGTTTGTTGTAGAATGACATTGCTATTACACCAACCTGGATCATGAAAGAATACTTTAATTTTAGCTTTGGCTGAAGATTGGATAAGGGCTTGAAGGTAAAAACTAGTGCTTTCACATTCACAAAAATTAAACTTCTATTATATTTTTGTTTTTGTTGTTTATCGATTTCAATTACGGTAAATGGTAGTATAACTTACGGTGGCCATTCACCGGAGGAGTTTTTCCTCGAAGATTGCATCCTATATAAGCTAGAATGACCTGTATGTAACAATGATGACTGTTCAAGAGACACTAAATTTCTCTACAAGATGTAAATGCTTCAGTGGAAGATATGGTAATAAATTATCCCTAAGTAGTGCTTGAAAATAGACCTGAAATATCGAAAATCAAAGCATGCAATTGAGTTTATTCCAAACATAATATTTATAGTCCCATAAATATTACAATTTTAAAACTGTACATGTTTTATGTCTTTTGCAAGTGATATTTATCTTTGTAATAACTTTTAGTGTATTTGAAATTAGGAACAAAGATGCTTTCAGAAGTTTTTAATAGGGAGAAAGATGCTAGAACAGTACACAAAAGTAGACCTTTTCATGAAAGTAGGTTTTTTTGTTCTTTATCCATGATTTTCCATGGTTACCATAGATCAAATTTAATATACTAGAATTTACTTGTGTTATGAATGTGATAGTTTCTTGTATAGCTATGTAAAAATTACTAGCCAACTAATTTATAGTGATGTTAGGAAGACAAGTAGCTATAAGTTTTCTCGAGGTTGATAGATATTCTTAAATGAAAGATAAATTTTATGTCTCCTTATTTTGTTTACTTTAAGCTTAATGTTGATTTGCATCAAGAGAGGCCTACCTTATTGATATAAGCTTTGTTAATCTACATTGCAATTGCTAAGAACAACCATGAGAGGTATTCAAAATAGCCTTCAGATTGAATATGCTTTGAAGGTGGGTTAACTTGTAACCATCAACTTACATTGCTGAAAAAAGAAAAACCCATTATGAAACTTATTTGCAAGAACAAAGTAATTAGGAAGCTTGATAAGATCTTCATGTTGGAGTTTTGAAATTTATTTTCTAAAATAAAGTAATTAGGAAATTTGATAACATCTTCTGTTGGAGCATTAAGAAGTACAACACGAGACCATATTGGAATGGATGAAAATTGTAGAAATTGAATTCTTTATAACTCATTCGAAGTGCACTGAGTGCTCCTCTTTTCTATCCTGAGCTGGCTGTACATTAGTAGTCCCATCAACCTATTTTTGTCATTTATGGACATTTTCAAGACTACTATGATATTATTTATTCGTAATATAAGACTCAATTTGATGAAAATTTATAGAACTTTCTTAGCTAATTTAAATTTGGAAACAGATTCTTGGTTTGGAAATCTGCATGAGATAATCGTAGGAGATGAAATGCATATGGGAATATGAGGAGGATAGAGAAAACATGTTACAATAGGTATGTAAATAAAAAATGCATGCAATATTGATTAGCATATTGGTTTACATATGAAAATTTGTCATGTAGTTTGTAGACAAATCTACAAAAGGCACTACCACCTCTTTGAGATTGGATATTAATCATATAGTTTGTTTCTAGATAAGTTGGTTTTTGTAAAAAATTGCATTGAACATGTATTACTACCAGTCAGTACAAGAAACAATGACCTTGCTACAAAAATTGGTGCAGAATATTTTGTCTTCATTGTTGCTTGTTAGTTGACATCAATCAGCCTCAAATTTTAATTCCTTGTGTCGATGATACTAAAGCTTGATATTGGTTCCAATCATTTTTTTGTCATATTGATGTCAACAATCGATGTTGTGTTGCTCATGATGCTACCAATGACATTGAATTTCACCCACCAACCCTAAATTAGTTACATGATTCCAAAAACATAACACATGAAATTTAGATTGCAAACTTGTAATCAGTGCATGCCTTCCATCATCTATAGATCTCTCGATCAGTACTTAATATCACTCTGAACACAATTTTAGGTCAGTAATACCCGATTTTACTATATGGTTTGGTAATTTATATTATATGCTACATTTTTTCTCAACACTATAATTTTTACTTGTTTTTTGCTTACTACTATTATTATGCAATTACTTTGGTATCATTTTGTGCCATCATTGGTAGTTTGACACGGAAAATTTATTTCTCAAATTTTGAAATGATAAACCTATAAATTTTCTTCTATATGAGCCATATCTTTGATCCATTCATTTCTAAAGTGTAGAAATCCAATATCTAGATGCATATCAATGAAAAAATCAGGATCCTCACTTTTTGTAAGTTTTTCGAGTAAATCTAAAAAAATTATGTCCACTTTCACATTTCTTCATTCTTCAATCTGCACACTATTATCCAATAACTAAGCTGGATTTGATGGAAAATTATAGGCTAATGTGCCCTACCCAAGATCACTCAATTAAGAGTACTACACGAAGAAATGCTACCTACATATATTTTAAGCACATCATACTAATTGATCTATATAAATGCGAAACAAGACAATAC
This sequence comes from Taxus wallichiana var. yunnanensis, assembly GCA_018340775.1. NCBI lineage: Eukaryota > Viridiplantae > Streptophyta > Pinopsida > Cupressales > Taxaceae > Taxus > Taxus wallichiana. The sequence goes on along the minus strand of CM031243.1, from coordinate 707,032,590 downwards.
TAATACACAATAATTACTAATATAATAAGGGATCTACGCTGATCTAACTTCTCACATTGAGGGGATGCTTGTGTTCTAGCAATAGGCGATTCCTTCCTTCCACACTAAAGCATCTATGTTATAGATGATCCATAACCAACTTAGATTGCATTGCAATGTATGATTTCCCAACACAGATTTTTAATATATTTATGTGCAATACAAATTTCTACGGAAACCAAGCAGAAATTTGATGTGTTACAGCTAATATCTATAATCTACATCTTTCGTGAAATGCGTACATGCTCAAATGCATGCCCACAATAAATCATATTTCACTCACTATTATTTAATTACCAACGTGTTACTCTTCCCCTTCAAAATCTAAATGGTTCGAGAAAAGAAGTATGCTACTTATTTAACTTGCATGTGAATGATTTTATTTATATTTCCTTTATAAACTAAGAATTATTCTTGAAAACAACTTGTCTTGGATTTACAATTTTTGTGTAATGGCTGCCACCCTTCTCCACGCCACATTTGAAACTCACTAATTCACACTCTTAAAAAAATCAAGGAAGTACAAACTTGGAGGCATTATGTCAAACAATTCACAAGCATAAATCAATAGCTTCTCATCATCAACTCCTAATAAGCTCTAACTTTCATTATGTTTGGGTGTTAGAATCTCCCAATGGATCAGGTTCCTTGAAGAAACTATGAGCACCTCACTCACCTAAATTAAAAATTTATATCCCACTTCAAGAAAATATTTCTCAACTGCTTCTTCCTAAAGATGTAGGTATAAGTTTTATGAAATTAATCCATCCGTAATGGGTAAATCCAATATTTTATCAATTGGAACAAGATCTCCTATTGATAAAATATGGTCTCCCTAATGCCACATAATCATCAAGCCATATTATTTATTACACATCTATGCCATTTTTCTTGAAATAATTTGGTTTTCCAAAATAAATAAATACATATATAACACTTAGATACATCAATCTCCATTACTTTAATTAAACTCTAGAATTCAGCACAAAAGCATGATGCACATGTTGAGCCTCCTTTTTCTTACATGTCTACTTAGACATCTTCATGCCTACTTTTTCTTACATGTCTTGTCAAGTTTAAAAATTATTTTTATGTGAACTAAAGCGGCAACAACAACATTTTGCGGTTTGCAGTCGTGTGGCTTTATCTTAATTTTCACACACTTGTTAAATAGTTTGTTTCTTGTCTAAATTTCTGGGTTGATGGCAACTTTCACTAATAATTATACCACCCTTAAACTATTTGGTAAACATAAATTTTTAATAAGTGTAATCAATAAGAATGAAATTACGAAGTTAGCATACTTGGTTAATTTTTCAACAACCACTAGGATGCAATCTTTACCACTTGCTTTAGGGAGAAATGTGATGAAGCTTATACTAATAGACTCCTTTTCTCATTTGGGGTAGGTAATGGTTGAAGCAAACCTAGAATTACTATTTCCACCTTTCTTCTTTGACATTTCTCAAAAGATGTTACAAAATTTGTGGACATCATTCTTCAACGCTTTCCATTTGAAGGCATGCCGAACTTTTGCATAAGTTTTGAAGAACTTAACATGTATATAACTGATGGAGAAGAATGACTTTCATTCATCACCTTCCTCTCTTTCTTGGAGATAAATGAGCCCATTGCAGAATAAATACCCACTGTCCCTGGCCCTGGCTGCCTGCCAATCCTCCAACAATACTGCCAACTCATCATCCTTGGCATACTTTGCTTGCATATCCCATTGCCGATTTGGAATAGCTGCTGAAATAGATTGAATTCCAAGAATTATGGATAAAGCATCAACTACAACATTTTCGCTACCTTTGCAATAATGAATATCAAAATCACATGCTTGCAACTTGCTCACACACTTAGATATTGCTGCTCATTGAAATTGTGCTGTGATAGAAGGTACTTGGCTATTATGGTCGGTCTTAACAATGAATTTTCCAAAAACTAGGTATTGTTTTAACTTAGTCAATGCCTACAATACTAACAACATATCCTTATCACAAATAGATAGCAACTTCTCGTTGTCATTTATCTTGCGACTCTCAAATGCAATGGGCCTTCCTATGCTACATCCAAACTACTACAAGTCCCAATCTAGATGCAAAGAGAAATATGGAGTCACCTAGGTGGGACAAGTGCACATTGAAAGCTTTGTTAGCTGGATCTGCTCATTCAAATCTATATTTCTTCTTCGAATCTACCAAGTGAGAAGACCCCATGATGAAAACATCCATAATAAATGTATATTCTAAGGAACTCATGTTAGTAGTAATTGTATTTAACTCTATCCACTATTTAATTGCTTGGATCTTGGATTCATTTACTTTGACTCCATCACCAGAGATAATGCATCCCAATACGGTAGTTCAGGTCCAACAAAATGCCAAAAACACACATGCTCATTTTTGTAAATAAAATATTAATCTTTGTGTTATTCGAAACAATCTCAAGGCTGCTATGTTGTTCATATGACATCCTGGAAAGTTTTGGAGCATTTGTGAGACCAAAAAGTGTAACAAAAATTTTGTGTCAATATTGTGTCTGAATTCCATTTTGTCTCTAATTAACACCAAGAATTCTTCATACACAATCCTGTTATTATACTCACCAATGCTAGAACAGAGTATATATACACTCAACCTTCAACTATCTTCCTGAGACTCTTGGACAGGAGTGGACGAACTCCCACCATAGTATTTGTGTGGTCAAGATGCTTTCTAGACTGGTATTTCTTGGTGTTTGCTAGATTCTTCCTACTTTTTTAGATTACTATTCCAACCCAAACTGTCTTTAGGCTTGTTTAATGTTCCTCATTGTTAGTATGGTTTTAATGTTATAAGACTTTACATCTGAGGACACTAACTTATTCTTGGGTTTGGAAAATTCTCTAAGTAGAAATATAGGCTATATTTGAAAAGATTAAGTGCAGTATCACAACAAAAAACTAGAATCAACTCTTGTCATTATAATATATAATGACAAAATACGTTCCTTGACAAGAGGCTTCTTTTCCCTCCTTTGGTTTGAGAAAGGAATGAAAATATTTCATGACTTGTACAGATTTGGGAAGTGAATGGAATTGGTTTTCCCATTGTGCCAAAGCAACCAATGGAGGGATTTCTATTTTTATTGAAAATGCCATTAAGGAACTATTGAAATTACTTTTGTGAGGGCTCATCTCTTATTAATTAATTTTATAATTTCATATATTGCAGAACTTTGATGATGTATTGGTGCCACCTGACCATGTAAGAAGAAGCTACAATGATACTTAACTATTCTACGATGGCATACAAGTGCTCACCAAGCAGAATTGTTGCGTGAAGGGTACTCTCATTTTCATGTTAGTGGAGATGTTTATCATAGATATTCTATTAATACTACTCATTACCCAGTCTTCCACCAGGTATGATTTCTATTAAGGCCACTTTTACTTTGGGCCAAGACACATGTAAATGTTTATGCACGCTTGAAAATATGTTAAACCTATTCTACATAAGGTTTAAATTTCCTCAATCTAAAACTTTTGCTTATGTCCAACTTTACAATATTCAAACTTGACTTGCTTTGGAAAGAAGTCTTAAGGAAAAGACCCGTGTGAAAATATAATGGATTATGGAAAGCTCTAATCCATTACTTTCTTTTTTCCATTTCCTTATTACAATATTTTTGGGAAACTACAGATCATGTGTCAAGACGTGTGAAAATAGCGTTTGTGTTGAAGGAACTTTCTTTAAGTCTTGAAAGCTTCCTCGTAAATGGTGCATCAATAGAAGGTGCTGGTTTATGCAAGAACCCCTTTACTTGCTTTGAAGAGAATGGGACTCTGTAGGATTGAATGTCACTATCATTGTATGGTTAAAAGGGAGAGTCTTTGGACAAAAGCCTGTAAAATATCATGGAAATGGCCTTTCAAGCGAGGTTTTGTCTTTTAGGTTTGTATAATGTAAATAAGTGAATTAAATTTGTATATAGAATCTTGTTTTCTTAGAAAAGATATGCATATGTTTTTCACTATTATTTAATCAAATATGGACCATAATTCATTTGTGGTTGAATTACTGTCTATATTGGGATTTTTTCTACAGAGTGTGTAATTCAAGTGGGCTACCATATTAAATTAGTTCTAGTTGAATGCACTCAACTTTTTGGTCCATGCAAGAACCTGTGTCAGTGTCGTGATTGGCTTTCATTCTTGATCCTTTGTTTAGTACGCACTACCTTTGTGGCCTTAAAATAGAAGTACATACCACTAGTTTACTGGTCTGTGGAATATATATGCCATGTTGTCCATGTACATATGTGAATTGAAACTTGTTGTTGGTATATTGAATTCTATGAGAAGATGTGCATTTGTTTCTCTATTAATTGTTTAAATGTGGAGGATAGTTTATCTAAAATGAATTGGTTTCTGTTGTGGGATTTTTGTGCAAAGTATCTAATTGAAGTGTGTAACTATCGGAACTAAATTGAAGTCAAAAGTGTATTGAATGCAAAACTCTATATGATCTATTAAATTATGTGTTTTTCCAATGGCATGAAAGGCATCATCAAAGCACTAATTGTACTACAACTCTTTTAATGAAGAATATAATAGAAGTTGGGGCCACCTCCGAATCAATTCTCAATTTGTCTTAAATATTGCAGCACTAGAAAGAGTAGGCAGCAAACCTGAGACACAAAATTGAAATATTAGACAACACAACAAGGTATGATCCTCTGCTTTAATTGCTTCATATATTTTACTTGCTTTGTATTTGTTGATTAAAAATCTCTTTACGACAACTGAGTCACTCTTGGATTTGTATTATTTGAGTCACTCTTCGATCTATGTTAGACAATTCTTTGGGTGAGGGAATAACAAATAAAAACCAGAGGGAGATGACGCAACTTGAACAAAAAAATCTCTGCAAGGCACATGCCAAAGTGTGAAAGAGAAAGGTTGTTCAAACAATTAATTCTAAGTATCAGATTGATATCTGCTTTACTTTTTTTTTTTGACCTCTGAAATGCTCTTGAACTCTTTAATTAATTCCTTCTTCATTATCTTGTGGATTAGGAAGAGCTATTATTTGAGGAAATAGTGCAATAAGAAAGGTAAGTAATGTTAATTGTATAAGATCCAGTGAAAAATGGAACCCAAGGTTATGATTTTACAAAAAGAGAAAAGTTAGACTTTAATCTACTATAACACTTGTAGTTTCTAAGTGTTTTTAACTAAATGTGAATGGAAATGATTGCATAGTTCAAGAAGTGCTTTTAGAGCAACAAAATGATCATATTCGTGCAAAGGTAAGAAGCTTCTAAGTTGTTTTAGTTGTTTAATTTTAATGGTTGGTATATATTACATTACCAATGTATATGTGCAAATGTTGGCTTGGGAAGATAATGGAAATCCAATATAACTAGCACACAAACATTCTAGTACCACCTCTTGACAATATTTCAATATAGATTTTGTGTTCTTAATACCACAGAATCCAATGCACCTTTCGCTACTAACGATAGTAGAGAATTGTATCGAACTTGAGATAATCAAAGCGAAGAACATGAAGATGAGCGCTGCCAACGAGAGAGGTAGTTTTCAAAATAAAAGTTTAGAAAAAGAACCTCAAAGTAGCTCAAGGGAAGCATACGGATCACTTGAAGTCTGGTGGCGGAGAGAGAAGGGCTAATAATGTATGTCAAGGGTTAACGACATTTAGGCACCCTTTTGTATTTTATCATTGTATTTCAAGGGTTAATGATATTTAGACACCCTTTTGTATTCTATCTTATTTGATATTAATAAAATGTTTGTGGACCCATTTGTTGGGCACAAGATTCAAATCAAATTGTTCTTAATTTATAATATTAATTACCAATACACTTTGACATCATAGATGATATGTATCCATTGATTGCATATATATATTTGGTTATTATTTATTCTTTAATTCAGATTTTTCATTCTTTAAATTTGTATCGTCTCTAGAGAGACGATAAAAATTGAAATTAGTATTGTCTCTAGAGAGACAATATTAGTATTTTGTATTTGTCTCTAGGGAGACAATAATAATATTGTCTCTAGAGAGACAAAAATGATATTGTCTCTCAAGAGACAAAAATGATATTGTCTTATATTGTCTCTAGAGAGACAATAATTAGAGACAATATTAGAGACACTCCACTTTGAGATAATAATAGAGACAATATACAACTTTTTTATTGTCTCTATTTGAGACAATATGGTCAACTATTTGTCTCTATTATTGTCTCAAAACACCCCCTTGTAACCACATTTTTTGCAACAAATGACCTTGTGGACTCCCACAACCTTTAGATGTTTGAAGGCATTGAATGAACAAGTCCGATCGCCCAATCCATTGTAGAAAGTAACAGGCGGGTTGGACCAAGAAATCCTGATGACGATCAGTTGGAGCACAAAGTTCTGCTATGCAAACAACAAAAAATCATGCTTATTGTAAATTTATGGGTTGACGCTGGACTCGTAAATGGTGCTATAGGAACAATCATCGACATTGTCTACGACGCATCAATGCCATCACCAGCATTACCTTTATTTGTTGTTGTCAAATTTGATAGATACAACGGCCCATGTTGGGATCCCTCCAACCCGTTACATATTCCGATACCCCCTATTTCGAGAGGGAATCAAAGACAATTGCCGCTTAAAATGGCATGGGTATTAAATATGCACGAGTCCCAAGGACTTACTATGCATAGAGCAACTATCAACATTGGAACCAATGAAAGGCGGGTCTAATTTTCATAGCTTTCTCCGAGTTGCCTTGCTTATAAATTTGCACATTACACCTCCTTTTTCATTCGAAAGGTACTCAAAACGCGCGCACGTAGCAACACTTGGAGAAAGAAGAAAGGAGGAAGCAAGACTATTATCACTCAACCAATCGTAAATACTACACTCTACTTTGATAGCTCCTCCATTACTACATTACTCAACACTTCTTCTATCCTACATGATTTCAAATAAAATAGTCCACAAAACGATACCACTCATGATATGAGATTTAAAAATGTATATGTACGACTTTGTAACAAGTTTGAAATGAAGAGACAAAACCTTTAAATGAAGTGGTTGCTCTATATATCTTCAATTACATAATTACACGTTTCAACATAAATGTTTGATTTTTCCTTTTTATTGTAGCTCGTTCCTTTATGTTAACCAACAACACCACATTTTTAATGTCCTCATTTGCACACAACTAAACTTTTCAACATACATGTTCGATTTTGCCTTTTTATTGTTGCCTGTTTCTTTATGTTAACCAACAACAACACATTTATAATGTCTCCATTTGCACACAAATACCTACAATTTTAAAATGCTTGGAAATAACCATGCAATTTATAGTTGTTTCCATCCAAAGCTTTGTACATTTAATAGAAAATCAGTATTGTCAATCACACCCCTTATTAACAACAACTACAAAAGTAATAACTGTATTTCTAAATCTAATAACATATACCCGTGTTCACATTGCATTGTATACATGTGATTGCTAGTAAATATTAAATTTTAATAATTAATATAAGTTCTAAACATAAAATAGTCATATAACTTTCCAAACCGTTACCTATATTTCTTAACATTAAACCTCAAAATCCAGCACTAGGCTGGCACTACGTAACATTTTAACTTGTCCACTTGAGATTACCATTCATAAATATCCAGCCATTTTTGTTTATATATTTATAATTTCGAAGGCTTGTTTAATAGGTACCCACAAAATCAAAAGCTGTGCGGCCATTTGAGAAGCGACCGGTTGGTGAGGGAAAAAGAGATGCCATATGGTGTGAAATTTGCAGTTGGGAATAAAATTGTTGTTTCCTGCATCTGTCAATGAGTCTCCAAACACAAACATGGAGATGCTGCAACTCCATTAAAACTAGTGCTCCACCCGATCACTAAGATACTCAGCATTATATAATTCTCAGTCATGGTGCAGACCCCCATTCTACACGTAAAAGCTTCTTAATCTATATATGGATCTGTTTTCCTTTAATTGATATTCAAGCTTATATATAAGTGAACTAGAATCATAATTTTCGAAGTGGAAGTGTCGTCTGCCTTCATTATAATTTATAATCACACCAGTGGATTCTGCAATGCAATACAGACGGTTGCAGCATGAAAATAGCTATTAATGTACCGTTTTGTTTTGTGGGAAACAAACTCATGATGCCCATTTTAGTTGAAACGAAACTGAAAAGCGTTATTGTTCCAAATCGCCGGGGAATATTTGGAGGATTGTTATCTTGTAAAAATAGCATTGTTGAATATTATTCTCTGAGCAGCGTGAGCTTACAACACAATTAGAGCTCGGAATAGAGATAGCTGATGGGACTTGAAATTCAGATCAAATCTAGCTGATGGGAATAGAGATAGCTCGTTAAGGTAAGTCCACATCATACGAGGGCGTTATTGTATTATTGTTGTCTCTTTGCTATTTATTTCATGTATATTCCATTATTTAGATTTATCTATTGACTCTCATAGACGCGTTTCATTAAGTTGAAAGCGTTTCACATAGTGTTGAAAAATGCACTGCATGACGTCTAATGCTGACACATAAAAAAAAATCCATAGACCCATGCATATGACGTCACATGCAGTGCATTTTGTGGGGAGAATAGCCTCCGGTTATATTAAATGGGAGTGAGACATCTAAGACCTTATCCTTCTGACATGCACTACATGATCGATGGCCCCTCTAGCAGTGTATATGGACATTCCCAGATGAATATCTGTCATTGATATCTTTATGAGAGCCTTTGATGACATAAATTATATTCATTTTTCCTTGTCTCTAGTAACTTAATTTAAATACCTACAAAGTTTCAAAGTCGATGTGGAGGGGTCCATATAATTAGTATTTAAATCATATATATATATATATATATATATATATATATATATATATATATATATATTAAAACTAGTAATTATAAAAGATTTCTTATTATGTGTTTTTTCAATATTATATTAATAATAGTGCTTTGTAAAAATTGAAGGGTAATATGAACAATTACCGTAGCTAAAATGGCTTCTGACATGTGGCCATCAAATTAAAACCATGTATCATCTCAACCCTCATAGTACATAAAGTTGACATCACATATTCATTTTATATATTTTATATCGAACCGGTTTTCTATGCTAAAAGGCGTGTCCAAGTTAATTTGTTCGTCTGCATTAGACATTTTTGTGATTGCTTTCATCCTACCCCTTCATGCAAGGGTAGAACATGGGACCATCTCCTCATTTTCTAGAAGATTTGAATGTGTCTCATTGTAACGAGGTGAAACTTATGATCCTCTCATTTACACATTATCTAGAAACGTAACCACAAAAAAATTATGAGGTTTTAATGCATCGGAAAGTAAAAAAATATATCCATAAAATAGCGATTACATTGACTAATCGTCATCTTTTTCTTCTACTTGTGATTAGTGTAATGACCATCTCGCTTAAGATATAATTAAGAAGAAAAAAATAGTTCCACTCCCATTTGTTAATTGATTTATAGAGTTTTTATTTGAGTTAACAATCGAATCGGTTTTTAACATGCATTCAATCATCTACGATTCACTTCTTTGCTCCTTTTATTATGTTGAAAGGTGAGTCTAAAATGGAGTCGGGGTTGCTCCGTACTATCTACACCTACCCTCCACAAATATTGCTCCTACACATGTCTATTTTCTGTCCTCCCCTTCCACAAAGGGGATAAATTTGATGCTTGTTTATACACTTTTATGCCCTGTTTTCATCCTACCCTTCCACACATGGGTTGAATTTGATTACTTTTTAGACTTTTTGTGATCTTGGTTGTACAAATCTTGCAAATTTTTGAAATAATTGTCACATGTTGCTTGCATATTTTATGTATAGTCATATGCGGATTATATTACTACATATTAAATAAAGATAAATAAATACAAAATAATCTTTTATATATTTTATTAATATGGTACAAATAATATTGTTTTGTATTTTTGAAGAGTAGTATTGGAAAATTACCATCACCCAAAAATTGTTGGACAAGCATAAGTGTACATTGAATTAATTAATCCCACCTCCATGTTCTTCTTTTCACGATAGGGTTTCCAATGTGGAACATATTGGTTTTTTCCATTTTTAATTTTGGCCCATAGACATGAAATGCATGCACCTTGAATAATGTGAGCATGGATAATGTTTTTTTGGTTAAAACTTTCTTTTATATATTGTTGTGTAATTTGTATTTATCTATTCGATTTTATAGACACTAGCGTTAGGGAGAGATGTTTTTTTCCATGTTGCGTTATAAAATAAGAAGGTGATTGTGTCATAGAATACAAGTTTTCATTAAATAGGTTATTGTTTATAAAATCAATATTTTGAATAGGATTGTACAATATATAAGTTCCCATTTGTTAATGATGAGAAGCCGATGTACGTGCTCAAATTTTAATGTTTTTTTGGAGCCATTTAAACAAAAATTGTACGAGGAGTGAATACTTCGAGTGAGATCACAACTATATAGTGGAGCACATATATCAAATATTTTTCCCCAAAAGAGATGCACACCATTCCATATTCCTCGGTTCCATAAATAGTAGATGTTATTTACGTAGGAACAATATAATCCATGGGACATGTAGGTATTAAATTCCTTCCTTTTTCTTTCCAAACTCTCCTTTAATTGTGTAAAGCATAATTATTAGTACCCTAAGGTTGACGAACAAGTTAACAAACTTGGCTAAGTTACCAATCCATATATCTAAAGAAGATGAGGTGCAACATTAATCTTGTTAATCTTAGTAGTTAGTAGCTTGGACAGCTGTTTGTCCTCATCCATTTGTTATGGGTAGTTTGGACAACCTAGAATTTAGAGAAATAGTTGTTTTTGTCAAACAAATATTGTTAGGATAAGAACAATTGCTATCTAATATTGACTCCTTTTAGGTGACACCTCATAACCAAGGTTGTTATGGTTATTGAGTTGTCTTAATCTCAGCTATTCATTTGTATTAATCTCGGCCGTTGATTTTCAATGAGAGTAGTATATAAGGGGGTCATTGGGGTCATTTGTAACAAGGAAGTTTTTAGAGAAACTTGCAGTGTTAGCAAGTAGTCTTGCAATGATATTAGCGAGGGCATAGTGATAGCATTGGAGATAGCAGTGGAGGAATATCGGCGGGGAGGATTAGGAGATTGTTGGAGCTCGCGCCAGAGAAGCAAAGATTTGTATCTCTTGATTTGCTGAAGTTTAATATATTTCTCATATGTAGTACTAGTTTTCCCTACGGGGTTTTTCCAGGGACAATTGTCTGAAAATATTTTGTTCACCTTGTTGGGTATTTCTTATGTGTTTGTATTTGTGAAGTTACAGTTGTGTTATTTTCCAATATTTGTTGATCAAATAATCTTACAAGATATGAGGTTAATAATCGAAGCGTAATAGATTTTTCACATGGTATCAGAGCTAAGTTCGGGTAGAAGAGATTTACCCTAGGTGAAAGAAAGTGAGGGTTTATAAAACCCAGTTTAACCTCTTCAAAATTATTATTATTATTTTCCTTTAAGATGGCCTCAGCAGGTTTAAGAGATCAGGACAGATTGGATGGAGCCTCGAATTTTGGTGTCTGGAAAGCCAAAATTTCTCTATTACTGGAAGAGAATGTTATCAAGGAATATGTGACCACTGTTGTACCTGTACCTACAGATGCAACACAACTCTTAGCATATAAGAAGGAAGATGCCAAGGCGAGGAGGCTGATTCTTGATAGTGTCAAGGATCATATTGTTTCGCATATTGCAGAGTTAGATACTGCGAAGGTGATGTGGGATGCCATTATGAATCAGTACCAGAATGCTTCCAGTAATCGAAAGTTGATTCTTAGAGAAAAGTTGAGGAATACCCAGGATGAATAAGGAGAAGACGTCACAAGTTACCTCACCAGACTTAGACTTGTCAAGGATGAATTGGCAGTTGTTGGAGACAAGCCAAGTGATGATGAGCTAGTGAGAATAGCCCTAAATGGGTTTACTAAGCAGTGGGATGTCTTTGTTCAAGTCATCAATGGACGAGACACCTTACCGAGTTGGGATCGACTATGGAGTGATTTCACTCAGGAGGAGCTTAGACTAAGTCTTGTCAATGGAGCCAACAATAAGAGTCAGAAAAGTGAGGTGGAATAGGAAAATGTTGCCCTAGTGGGTAAAGGGAAAGCAAAGAAGGGGTCTAGTAAAGGATCAAATTCACAAGGTGAAAAGAAGAAGAAAGATTCTTCGAAGATCAAGTGCTATGGCTGTCACGAGTTTGGCCACTATGTCAGCGATTGCCTAGAAAGGAAGAAGAATGAAAAGAAAGGCAAGAAGCAAGTTGCGGCTTCAGCAAGTGCAGATGAGCTCTCTAGTAGAATGGAAGATGAGTTTGCACTCATAGCATGTATGGTTAGCTCAACCTCACAGAGTGTTTGGTACATAGATAGTGGGGCGTCATATCATATGATAGGAGTTAGAGAATACTTCTCCAGTTATAAGGAAGAGAGCACCAGAATCCAGATCTCTATGGGGAACATGTCCAAACTCAACTCAGTTGGGAAAGGGACTGCCTGATTTCGAGGAGAGTGGTAAGATGATTCCCCTTCATGATGTGTTGCATGTTCCGTGCTTAGGGATGAATTTGATTTCTCAGTATTCTGTCCTTCAAGACAAAGGGTACAATGTACTCTTTAGAGGGGCACATGTGTTGATCAAGCATAACGATTGAAATCACCCATAGCTATTGGAGTTAGGAGCGGTTGGCTTTATAGGCTGCAGTTTGATATTCCTAAGGCACTCATGAGCAACAGTAATCTTAGAGATCAGGGAGAGCTATGGCATAGAAGGATGGGCCATATCCATCATGGAGCCCTTAAATTACTTCATGAAACAGTGATGATAGTGTTCTGAGGTGAGCACAGAGCACGATGATGTATGTAAGGGATGCGTGTTGGGGAAGTTTGCTAAAGCATATTTTCCAAGGAGTGACACCAGATCCAAGGGCGTTCTTGATCTAGTACATTTAGATGTATGTGGACCAATGTCGATGAAGTCTCTCAGAGGGTATGAGTACTTTGTTACTTTTATTGATGATTTCTCTAGGAAGACATGGATATACTTCTTGAAGACCAAGGATGAGGTTTTTAGTCGCTTCCAAGAGTTCAAAGCTCTTGTGGAGAATTCAACAGGAAGGAAGATAAATGTTCTTTGGTCAGACAATGGAGGCGAGTACAAAAGCAATGAGTTTCAGGAGTTCTATACCAGAGAAGGAATCAAGAGAGAGTGGACTGTTCATACAATCCGCAATGTAGATGGAGTTATTGAGAAGAAGAATCGGTCTATAACAGAGAGGCATCAAGGGCTATGTTGCATGACCAGGATTTACCCCGTTATCTCAGGGCGAGGCATGTAATACAACAAAGTATACATACGAATAGAGTTCCACATAAGGTACACTAGGGAAGATGACACCGAGGAAGAAGCCGGATGTCGGTCACTTTAGGATCTTTGGGAGTTTGGCATATTGTCACATTCCTAAGGATACACGTACCAAGTTAGATTAGACTGCAGAGAGAGGGTACTTTGTGGGGTACAGTGAAACCTCTAAGGCATATCGGATATTCATTCCGGGGACCAGAAGGATTATTGTTCGATGTGATGTCAAGTTCATGGAGGACAAGGCATTTAGAAGGTCTAGAGATTTGCCAGTAGATGATCAGAGTAAGCAGCCAACAAAAGCTCCAAGGATCACTCAATCGAGTCAAGGGCAGCAAAGCTTGAGTACAGTTACTAGTACAAGCATAGACTCAGGAGGATAGAGTTTTCAAAGTATGGAGCAACAGGTGCAAGAAGAGATGCATCAAGAAGACATGGAGGTTGATATTTCATCCTCTACAGTTGGTAGTAAGAACCGTGAGGTTCAACAGACACAAAAGAATACTCAGGAGTTAGTGGGTACTCCTAGGAGGAGTAATAGACAAGGGAAACCACCAGCCAGGTATGATGACTATGTTGCATTAGTTAGTGTTTTGGTAGATAGTGAACCTTCTAGCTATCAAGAGGCTGCACAACATCAAGTGTGGCAAGAAGCAATGGTTGAGGAGTATACTTCAATTATGCAGAATGATGTGTGGGAGGTAGTGCCTGCACCAATAGATAGGCGGTGGTTGGATACGCCTGGATCTATAAGATCAAGCACGGTGCGAGATGGTAGCATCGAGAAATATAAGGCAAGGTTCGTGGCAAAGGGGTTCTCTCAGAAAGAGGGAATAGACTACGAGGAGACATTTGCTCCAGTTTCCAGGTATACTTCTATACGAGCTGTAATCTCAATTTCAGCACAGATGGGATGGCAGATCCATCAAATGGATGTCAAGACAACATTTCTTAATGGTGAGTTGAAAGAGGAGGTATACATAGAACAACTAGAAGGCTTTGTAGCACACAACAAAGAGACCCACGTGTGTAGATTGAAGAGAGCATTGTATGGACTCAAGCAGGCTCCCAGAGCGTGGTATGAGCGCATTGATAGTTACTTACAGGAAATGGGCTTTGTGAAGAGTGAGGCAGATGCTAATCTCTACTACTTGGTAGTTGGAGGTGAGATTCTCATTCTTGTCCTATATGTAGATGACTTGTTTCTTACAGTTCACTGGGGCTCATAGAAGAATGCAAGAGGGATCTTGCAGCGGAGTTCGAGATGAAGGATTTGGGACTTATGCACTACTTTCTAGGCATGGAGGTATGGCAAAAAGATGGAGAGATTTTCCTTGGGCAAGGGAAATATTGCATGGAAATCTTGAAAAGGTTCAGGATGGAAGATTGCAAAGCCATGTCTACACCCATGATCATGAATTGGAGGAAGGTAGACACATCTAGGGAGAAGGATGTAGACCCCACCTTATACAGGCAATTGATTGGTTCTCTCATGTATTTGGTCAATACCAGGCCAGATATAGCTTTCTCAGTTAACTCTCTTAGTTAGTTCATGGTTGAGCCAAAGAGAGTGCATTGGACTGCGGAAAAGCATGTGCTGCGTTATTTGCAAGGTACAATCGAGTATGGAATTAGATATGATCGAGGTGAAGGAATCAGGTTGATGGGCTATACTGACGCAGATTGGGCAGGTAGTACAATGGACAAGAGGAGCACTTCAGGGTGTTGTTTCAGTCTGGGATCAGGAGTTGTATCTTGGTTCAACAGGAAGCAGAAGTCTATGGCTCTGAGTTCAGCAGAGTCAGAGTACATAGCAGCTAGCATGGCAACATGTGAAGCTATATGGCTTTGGAAGTTACTAGTAGCTTTGTTTGGTTAGAAGGTTGAGACTACGGTGATACACTGCGACAATCAGAGTTGCATCAAGTTGACTGAGAATCTGGTGTTTCATGATAGGTCAAAACATATAGACATCAAGTATCACTTCATCAGAGATTGTGTACAATGCGGGGTTGTTAAGCTACATTTTGTACCTACAGATCAGCAGGTAGCAGACATTCTGACAAAGGCAAAATTCATCTTCTTCAGAGAGATGTTAGGTGTCATCTAGAACAACTTCCTCACTAAGGGGGAGTGTTAATCTTAGTAGTTAGTAGCTTGGATAGCTATTTGTCCTCATCCATTTGTTATGGGTAGTTTGGACAGCCTAGAATTTAGAGAAATAGTTGTTTTTGTCAAACAAATATTGTTAGGATAAGAACAATTGCTATCTAATATTGACTCCTTTTAGGTGACACCTCATAACCAAGGTTGTTATGGTTATTGAGTTGTCTTAATCTCAGCCGTTCATTTGTATTAATCTCGGCCGTTGATTTTCAACGAGAGTAGTATATAAGGGGGTCATTGGGGTCATTTGTAACAAGGAAGTTTTTAGAGAAACTTGCAGTGTTAGCAAGTAGTCTTGCAGTGTTAGCAAGGGCGCAGTGATAGCGTTGGAGATAGCAGTGGAGGAATATCAGCAGGAGGATTAGGAGATTGTTGGAGCTCGCCGAAGAGGCAAGCGATATTTGTATCTCTTGATTTGCTAAAGTTTAATATATTTCTCATCCGTAGTAATCGGTTTTCCCTACGAGGTTTTCCAGGACAATTGTCTCAAAATATTGTGTTCACCTTGTTGGGTATTTCTTATGTGTTTGTATTTGTGAAGTTACTGATTGTGTTATTTTCCAATATTTGTTGATCAAATAATCTTACAAGATAGGAGGTTAATAATCGATGCGTAATAGATTTTTCACAAATCTTAAGATCAATATAATTTTTATCAAGCTCCTTCATGTTCTTCGAGACTTATTTCATCAAACATGCACACTTCCCACGAAATATTCTCTCCTTGGTTTCTCATAAAAACTATTTGAGGGTTTAGTGTTGGCGATTTTATTTTATTGGTATTTGCGAACTCAGTAAATAGAAAACAGATGCATTGGCCAAGTGGGCTATATACATCTCACACCTCTCTCCTTACAAATTCACTATATTAAATGTGTGGCACGAGATAAACTTACATTCTTACATGTGCTAAAACTCATGTGCGTGAACTAGGAAGCCTCAAGGAGTTACATTTGACACCTATTTAGATGTTCTTTTTTACTAAATAATGCAAGTGTGGTTAATTTTTTCCGGTTATTTTAAATTTTGTTTCATATATTGTTGTGTAATATGTATTTATCTTTCCTATTTTTAAGATAGTAGTGTTGGGGAGAGACGATTTTTTCAATATTGTGTTATAAAATATGAAGGTGATTTTGTCATAGAGTATAAGTGTTCATTATATAGGATGTTATTGTTAAAATTAATATTCTTTAATATGATATTACAATTTATAAGTTCTCATTTGTTAACAATGAGCAACCGATGTACCAGCCAAAATTTTAAGATTTTTTTGGACCCTTTAAAGCATAAATTATATTTAAGTGAATAGTCTAACGAGATCACAACTATATAGTGGAGCACATATACTTATATTTTTCCCCAACTAAGATGCACGTCATTCCTTCCTTGGTTACATATATAGTAAATGTTATTTGCATACGAACAATTTGATCCATGCGACATATAGTTATTAAAATCCCTCTTTTTATCTTTCCAACTTTCCTTTAGTTGTGTAAGGCCTAATTGTTGGTACCCTAAAGATGATGAACAAATTAACAAACTCGCTAAGTGTTCCCACAACATAGGTAAATAAGACGAGGCACACCATTATTCTTAAGCTCAATATTACTTTTGATTGAGTTAAAGCATGTTCCCCATTACTTATTTCAACATACGAGGGTTTAGTATTGGTTATTTTATTTTATTGATATTCATTTCAGAAACAGAAATAAAAGTCACTAGCCAACAGGTTGTATACATCTCACACCTCACTCCTTATAAATGTGTTGTATTAAATATGTGGCATGAAAGATACTTACATGTTTACATGTCATTAATACTCATTCACCTATAAACTAGGAAGTCTCATGTAGGGGTTATATTTGATGATATTTAGACTTTTTTAGATGTAAAATACTTGTAAATATTTGAATAAACCGTCGCATGTGTCTGCAGTATGTCTAGAATTCGACCACCAATTTCTACATAAAATTATATTTAAATTATAAAAATATTAAAATTATATTAAACATAATCAAATAAATATAGAATGGTTGTTATAAATAACAATATACAATTAGGCCATTTAGAATTTTTTATTTTATATGTTAAATACTTGCAAATATTTAAATTAAACGTCACATGTGAACTTTAGACCTAGATATTATTGTATCATTTTGGTTAAGCATGATGTTAGATGATAGATATATTCTGATTTTGATGGATTGTGATTCATAGTATGATTGTGTGGATTCTTAGATAGATAGAGAAACATATTATATTTGATGATGATGATGTGTTTTGATATATATGTATTACTGACATTCATAATTCTCATCGTATTGAGTAGGATTTAGCTTTTGAACTAATTTTGTGATCTTGTTGAAATTGATAAAAGATAGAATTGAGATGTTGTTGAAATTTTAGACAAATGATAACATTGTTAGTCTAGATGATGAATTAACTATATGTGAATGGTTATTGATTTATATGTGTATATTTTATCCTTGATGTTTTGATGCAGCCACAAGGCCAAGGAGGTATCATGTGTCTTGCAGGTAATTATATCACAACAATCAAAAGGGGGATTGGAGACCAACCACAACGGAATACTAAATGGATACAACTAAGGTCACCATGGAAACTTGTGTTAGGTTGTGGTTTGTGTGTTTTAATTTTTTAGGGGGTCCCCATGGGGGATGACCTCCAATTGTGACCATGGGCTTGTGTGCACTTTTTCCTTTTTTATTTATTTATTGTAGAGTATGTGGTTTATTTGTGATGTAATTTATTTAACCCTTGTTGATTAATGTGCTTTATTAGTAATTAAATCAAGCTATTAAGTGATTTGGGGATGTGACAAATGAAGTCATTTATTAGAGTTGTTGGTTTTTGGACTATGTGTTTTTAAGTTGAGTGTAAGTAACTTTGAGTGTTGTACACTCTACCTTACCTTGGAAATTCAGATTTGGGCTTAAGGGCCATTTTTGAAGGCTTGTGGGACAAGCTAAGCTTGTCCCACACCTCTTAATTTCTTATACCAACCCTACCTATGGATTGGGGGTCAAAAATAGACCCCATTATGTGTTTTGTAAGACAAAAAGTGGCATTTATTGCACTTTTCTTACATGGGTTTTAAATTTTTCCTTAGGGGTGTGGGTTGGGATTGTGTGTGTAAGAGGTTTGTCATTCCTCTCAACCACCAATTTATTGTGCATTGGGGTTGAGGTTTGACTTGTGATGTGGAGTTGAGGATAAGTGATGTGGCATCCTACATGGAGCCACCTCACCCTCCTCTCTCCCTTTTCTATTTATGCAAGTTCATTTGTTTGTTTGGGGTTACTTCATTTCATTTGTGCTCTTGTATTTTGGAGTTGGAGGATTTTGGAGTGCTTGTGGATTTTTTGGAGCTTGTTGGTGTTGGATTGGGCTTGAAGGAGCTTGGTGTGTGACTCTTGGATCAAGACTCTACCATGGAAAGGTAGGAGCTACACTCTTGTTTAATTGTTTTCTTTTATTTGTGTATATGTGTATGTTATTGAGTGTTTTGGTATGCTTGTTGGGTTCTTGGGTAGATTTCCTAAGTGTGGTGTAGGAGAAGGCTATGGGGATCTTATATGTAGGGAGGCATAAGAGTTTATTTCATGTTTTGGAGGGAGTTGGGTTGGGTGCCCCACCTTGACAAGAAAATGCTTGCATTTCTTACTTGGTTTTATGAGGGAGACATAAGAGATTGTAGGGAGGCATAAGAGAATGTGGGAGGCATAAGAGGATCTTGAGGGAGGCATAAGAGTTGTGTAGGGGTTTTGAGATGTATATTGGAGGGTTTTAAGGTGGGAACCTAATCCCATTGGGAGGCATAAGTGATCTCCCCATAGATCCTTGCTCCATTGGCTTTGCATTTTCAAGCCTTGTGTATTTTGTTAAATTTCTTCTTGTGATTGTATTTTTGTTGATTGTGTTTTGAAATGGTTGTGAAATATTTGTATTGTGATGTGGAAGATTTGTAATAGTTTCCATGAGTTGGATCCATCTTTTATTGCATTGTGGTTGGGGCTCGGGGGCAATGAGGAGGATAACTTCTTCTCCTCATTGGATTATTGGTTGGGTGGAGAGTGTTGCCTCTCCCCATTTTTTTGTTGTGATCAAGTGAAGACATGGTGGAGCTCTTGTTGGTGATGTGAAACTTGGAGCATTTGTTGATGTCCAAAATAAATCCTTCCTTGTGAGAAAACCTTCTTGTTATTCCCACTTAAGGTGGAAGACTTGTAGTATTGTATTTTTAAAAAGAAATGTTGCATTGTAAGTTTCATTTACCAAGTTGTATTATTATTTTGAAGGAAGTTCATTGAGGAATTGTATAATTTCCTTTCTCCTCAAATTGTAGTATGTAAAGGAATGAATCAAAATGGAAATCATGTTTAAAAGTTTAGTTGTAATTGTATTGTGAGAAAGTAAGTTCTTTGCATTGAAATAAATGAGCTATGCTCAAGGAAAAGAAAGTTCATTATCATTGTTGAAGTTGTATTATTGTAAAAATGAAAAGAAAGAACATAGAAGTTGTAAAATACTAATAGTGTATGCATGGAAAACTTGAATGTGGAACAAAGTTGTTAGTAGTTATTTGAACAAATGGTTGTAGTGGAAATGGAAAGATGCAATAAATTTTAAGTAAATTATTATGTTGAAATATTGCATTTTGTTGTAAAGAAAAACAATAACATTAGAAGTAGATTTAGTTTCATTTCTACTTTTGAACTTGAAAGAAAATTTGTTGAAAGAAAATGAAAATGATCTTGTAGTTTTTTTTTATTACTATTGAAATAGAAAATCTTTAAATTTAGTAATTTAAGTATGGAATGAATAAATGGATTAAACCTTTCAACTGGAAACTTTAGGAATATAAATTTAAGCTAAGGATGATCCTTAAAACACTCTAGTGAATTTTGTTTTTGAAAAATCTCAAAATTGAAGGTTCTGTTTTTAAAGAACAGATCTCAACCCTATGTGGCGTGGTCTCTAAACCGCCACTCACTTGGAAGGCGGATTCATGAATCATCACCTAGGTAGGGTGGTCCCAGGACCACCCACTCTTTTTGGGTGGTGGTTTGTTCCATCACTAAACTGGAAAAATTTAAATCCGCATTTGCTAAAATTTTAACTTAGTCCAACTTAAAATTTAAGCCTATTAAATGTAAAAAAAAGACCTCCAACAAGCTAAAAAGGCATAAATTCATTGTTCTAAACTTGTAAATATTCAAATGGGTATTTAAAAGCATTCAATCTCATGGATTAAAAATGAAGTAGGGTTTTTCCCAAATAGAGAAACTAAAAATGGAAATAAATTTATAACAACTCCAGATTTGGAGTGGAAACCTCTTAATCTTCAAATGAAAGACATTACAATAATAAATCCATAACCTAAACTAAACTAAGCTTGATTTTGTAAATTCCTCCATGGTTCTTCCTTTCTTGCTCCCATGGCTTCCATTTCTCCAACTCTACAAATTAAACAAAAGGAAAAGTGACCAAATGAGGAGGCTAGGGTAAAAGAAAAAGTTTAATAAGATTTCATAAGGATATTTAGGGTTAGTATGGAACCCTAGGATCTAGTGGCCATAATTGAATTGATCCAAGGGTTGAGGATCAACCCTACAATTGTTTGGTAGGAATGAATATTATGGGTGTTTTAAATAATTTTAAAGGTATGTGTAAATGGGTGAATGGGGCCATTTAAATACCCTTGTGTGCAAAGTCATTTATTTAGTTCCTAGTATGTTTTAGAAATTAATGAAATGGACATTAAAGCTATTAAGATAATGGAACTAAAGTAACTAAGTATAAGGTTTATTAAGTATGGGTTTGAATGTTAATTAAAGAGGAGAAAAACATTTAACCAAGTAAATTAATTATGGCACCTTCCTAGTTGATTTTAATTAATTTGACCTTAGAGATAAATTAAGAATATTTAATCATTTAACTTAGACCTGTCCAT
This sequence comes from Taxus wallichiana var. yunnanensis, assembly GCA_018340775.1. Classification (NCBI taxonomy): domain Eukaryota; kingdom Viridiplantae; phylum Streptophyta; class Pinopsida; order Cupressales; family Taxaceae; genus Taxus; species Taxus wallichiana. Next base: position 707,010,916 of record CM031243.1, on the reverse strand, counting down.
CCTTTGTAATGTAGTAATTATTGGTGGAGATTAATTTAACGTACATTAGGGTTTGACACCCTTGCAACCTTATAACTTAAAAAAAAAAAATATATTTTAGTAACTTTCTAAATAATTAATTAGGATTTAATGTGGTTTTAGAACATCAAATTTGTGGGTGTTACACTTGGTATCAGAGTTGTGGGTTTTCAACACTTGGACCCCAGGCACACTTGGAAACATAAGACATAACAAGAAAACATAACAACTCTAAACCTAGATCACATAACTTGAATGATAATTTAAACATAGAAAACCTAGAAAACTGAAACTAAATTCTAGAATAGTAAACTAACTCTCACCTTGGTCTGTGCAGGAGGCATGGACCAGATGAGGGTTCTTGCACATTGACCTAGACTTACCACCTCTAGATCGGATAGTAGCGGCCATTTTACCTCAGATACTTCAGACGTTATAGATGTTAATGCCGCTATACACGAGGATCCTTGGGAGGGAGACACAACAAACATGACAGAGAGCCATCAAGTAGGCTCGTGCACCTTCCCGACATAGTGATGAGCATAGGGAAGAGAACTCCCATGTGGATTCAGTTAGACGAGATTCACCACTAAGAGGTCATGGCGATAGGGCTACATGACACAGGACAGATCTAGGAGCCCTAGACAACATGATGATCATGTCGAGAGACCTAGAGGCAGACAGTCTATAGTGGTAGATCACATCAGAGAGATCCTGAAACTCCATCCATCTCATTTTTGGGACACTAGAGGATTTCAGGTAGAGGCATGGTTAGTCAGCTTGAGCGGATGCTTCAAGTTATGTCCATATGTACCAACAACATGAAGGCTCGTGTTTCCATCCACCTTCTAGAGAGACGAAGTTGATTTTGGTGGAGGACCAAGGAGAGAAAAGCTCCATGTAGATTCCGAGATAGTCACTTGGGAGCTCTTCGAGGAGTAGTTCAGAGAGATACTTTCCAGAGAGGTTCATTCAATAGAGGATAGATGAGTTCCATGACCTACGTCAGGCATCTATGATAGTGGCGGAGTATGAGAGTCATTTCTGGACCTACTTTAGTATGTGGACTATATGAAGGATGAGCAGGTGAGGATCCATAGGTTCATTAGGGCCTGAACCTGGACATTGGAGGGACAATATGTATTCATTTCGCATAGAAATTAGCAGAGGCCATTGAGAAGGCCTATATTTTGGAGGAGACCAGGGGAAGACACAAGGCAAGAGATAGAGTGTGGAGCCATATCCAGCATATGTATGATAATAGGTCGAGGGGGTCAGCTCCTCTTCCTCATGGTGGACATGGTTCTACATAATCTTCATTCGAGAGCCACCCACAAACCACCTCAACAGCAGTGTAGAAAGATATATCCTCCTCCATTTAGGCCTCCACAGAGATTCGATGCTCAGAGGGGACACAATATGGGGCCTCCTCCTAGGGGACTAGTCAGGACTCAGGCACCACCTAGAGCTCAGTCATCAGGAGCTCATCAAAGCAACGACCTCAACAGTCCATAGCAGGATCATCAAATCCACAGCACATACCACTAGAGTACCTGCAGGAGCTGATTCTCATTGGAGGGGACCTGGTAGTTTCTACGTGTGGAGTACTTGGGCATCATTGGAGAGAGTGCCCTCATAACCTAATAACAAGGGTAAGGCACCATTTTCAGCCTACAATAGGAGACATGGCTAGGAGCCATAAGATATATGCAGCGATCGAGAACCACTAAGAAGAGCACCAAAGCATGGTGATTTGAGATGACAGGTAGCATTGATGGCATTTCTATTCCTATTTTATTTGATTCAGTTCCTCAGATTATTTTATTTCCCCATTTGTAGTAGAGTGATGCAGGCTGGTGGCAGTTAGGTAAGCTCATAGTTGGGATGTGGAGATGGCTTCTGGAGCCAAGCTCACAGTGGACTCCTTAGTCAAGGAGTGCATAGTTGACCTAGGACCCTTTTCCATGACCTTGGATCTTCGTATCCTTCCATTGGGTTCCTATGGGATTATTCTAGGGCATGGATTGGTTATCTACACATAGGGCCATAGTTGATTGTTATAGTAAGGTAATATCATGTGTAGATGATTTGGGAGTGGATTCAATGATAGTTGGAGTTAAGAGACCCACCTCTATTCACACCATATCCGTTATGCATCTTAAGCTTAAGTGTGTGTGATGAGGTTTCCAGTTGTATGTTGTCATGGTTAGCAACATATCAAGGATGAGTCTAGTGGGCCATCACTTGATGATCATTCCATCTTGAGAGAGTTTTTAGATGTTTTTCTAGGGAGATTTCGGGGTTACCTCCCCATGTGAGATAGATTTTCACATTGATTTGGTTCCAAGAGCAGAGCCTATCTCACGAGCACCTTATAGATGACTACCCTTGAGCTCTGTGAGCTCAAGTTATAGCTAGAGGGCCTTCTAGAGAAAGGTCTAATCCATCCTAGTGTATCCCCTGGGGTACACCGGTGATTTTTGTAAAGAAGAAGGATGGATCTCTGTGGTTGTGTATCGATTATCATCAGCTGAACAAAGTAACAATCAAGAATCGTTACCCCCTTCCACGTATTGATGATTTGTTTGATCAAATGAAGGGATCCACAATATTTTCCAAGATAGATCTTAAGTCTGATACCATCATATTGAGGATCACGGAGGTAGATATTCATAAGACAACCTTCCATACGAGATATGGCCACTACAAGTTCACAGTAGTGCCTTTTGGTCTGACGAATTCCCCGCAGTATTCATGAGTTTGATGAATGGGGTATTCCAAAAATTTTTGGATCGCTTCATGCTCATTTTTCTTGATGACATTTTGATTTACTCACGTACGCATGAGGAGCATGAGGAGCACCTTCGCCAGGTTCTCATAGTGTCTTCATGAGCAGCAACTTTATGGGAACCTGGAGAAGTGTGCATTCTTTCAGTCAGAGGTGCAATACTTGGGTCACATCATTTCTGGGGAAGGTATCACCATCGATCCTTCCAAGATTCGAGCTATTATGGATTGGCCCGTGCCAACTAGTGTGACCGAGGTACATAGTTTCATGGGGCTGTTGAAAGGGGTACTACTAGAGATTTGTTTAGGGATTTTCTCGGGGTTACACACCCATCACTTCCCTTCAGCAGAAAGGGAAGAAGTTTTATGGTCAGATAGATGTGAGTAGGCCTTTTCACACATTGAAGGATGTCTTACATCAACAATTCCCTTGTAGTGCAAGATCCAAAGAGAGTTCTTCATTTGTATGATGCTTCCTTGGCGGAGACTAGGTGGTGTTTTTGCCTTTAGGAGGGCCATGTGGTTTCCTTTGAGTCTCACAAACTCAAACCTCATGAGCAAATTATCATCATGACCTTGAGCTTTGCATTCAATTGTGCATGCTTTGTGATGGAGACATTTCCTTTTTGGCGGAGATTTATTTTCAGGGATTGATCACTTGAGTCTTCATCACCTCTTCACGCAACCCAATCTCAATGCTCGTCAATGGTGTTGGATGGAGTTTCTTTGTGAGTACGACATGGAGATAGAACATGTAAAAATGGAAGGAGAATTTTTTGTCGACTCTAGTAGATAGAAGACATTTGGCTTTGGCTACTTTAGTGGGTATAGATTTACAGAGAAGGATTTTGCAGCAGCTTCCTCATGACATTTTTTACCTTACGGCTAGAGTAGAGATTGAGTCTCAGAGACCCCTTGAGGGAAGTTTGATGGATTTTATTTAGATTCAGATGGACTTCTCATACATAGAGGCCAGATCTATGTACCTAGGGATGGAGGTTTGAGATAGGATATCTTGGCAGAGGCTCATCATGCACCTTATTCATCCCATCCAGGGGTGAAGAAGATGCATGCGCCACCTTGAGACAACTTTACCATTGGAGAGGTCTTTAGAGAGATGTAGCTCAGTTCATGTCATGTTGTTTAGAGTGTCAGAGGGTGAAGGCCGAACATCAGTATCCATGGCCTTATTTACCCACATGTTATCCCAGAGTGGAAATGGGATGCCATTTCCATGGATTTCATAGTAGGGCTACCGACGTCGAGATACCACCATGATGCCATCATGGTCACGGTGGATAGATTGATGAAAGTTTCTCATTTTTCTCTCGGTGAAGACCACCTATACAACTAGTGTAGTAGCAAGAGTGTACCTAGATGAGATTGTTAGACTACACGGGATCCCATGGAAGATCATTTGTGATCGCGACCCTTTGTACACATCACACTTCTGACTACCATGCAACATTCTCTTGGGATGAGATCAACTTTAAACAACTTTATCACCCTAAGATAGATGGACAGATAGAGTGGGTGAACCATATTTTTAGAGGACATGCTTTGGATGTACATCATGGATCATCAGTCGAAGTGGGAGGAGTACTTGTATTTGGTGGAGTTTTCCTACAACAATAGTTTTCAGAGTTCGATTGGCATGGCACCTTTTTAGGAATTTATGGTAGAGAGTGCAGGACACCATTGAGTTGGGATAGACTTGAGGATAGAGTATCTCTTGGCCCAACCTTCTTATAGGACATGGAGCAATAGGTTGTTTTGGTTCATCAGAGATTACAAGAGGCACATGACATGAAGAAGAAGTATGCAGATCAGAGGAGAGTTGACCATAGTTATGAGGTGGGCACGAAGGTGTTTCTTCATGTCAGACCTCATAAGAGTCCTATCCATTACGGAAAAGGCTCTAAGTTGTCTCCTAGATTCATGGGTCCATTCGAGATCCTAGGAGTGGATCGGTCCCTTAGCTTATCATCTAGCCTTTCCACCTAACTTGTCTCACATGCATGATGTGTTTCACGTATTTTTTCTTAGGAGATATATCCTAGATCCATCTCATGTATTGGATTGGACCACATTGTAGGTGTAGGAGTAGGGGAAGATGATGGTGGAGCCCATGCATATTTTAGAGCACAGACCCTTGGGCCCTTCGAGGCCAGATATTGATCAGGTGTGAGTCTAGTGGGATAGGTATGATGAGACATTGCTTGCTACATGGGAGGATGATATATTTCTACGAGTGTAGTTTCCACACCTATTTTAGTGACTTCCAGAGGAAGTTGAGTCTAAGGGGAGGGGATGTAGTTCCCACTCCTCTTCAACACTTATTATATGTTGATTTTGATTATTGTTGACTTTAGACATTGGATATTATTGTATCATTTTGGTTTAGCATGATGTTAGATGATAGATATATTCTAATTTTGATGGATTGTGATTCATAGTATGATTGTGTGGATTCTTAGATAGATAGAGAAAATATTATATTTGATGATGATGTGTGTTGATATATATATATTATTACATGATTTTCAAAATTCTCATCGTATTGAGTAGGATTTATTTTTGAACTAATTTTGTGATCTTGTTGAAATTGATAAAAGATAGAATTGAGATGTTGTTGAAATTTTAGACAAATGATAGCATTGTTAGTCTAGATGATGAATTAACTATATGTGGATGGTTATTGATTGATATGTGTATGTTTTATCCTTGATGTTTTGATGTGGCCACAAGGCCGAAGGAGGTATCATGTGTCTTGCAGGTAATTATATCACAACAATCAAAAGGGGGATTGGAGACCAACCACATGGAATACTAAATGGATACAACTAAGGTCACCATGGCAACTTGTGTTAGGTTGTGGTTTGTGTGTTTTAATTTTTTAGGGGTCCCCATGGGGATGACCTCCAATTGTGACCATGGGCTTGTGTGCACTTTTTCCCTTTTTATTTATTTATTGTAGAGTATGTGGTTTATTTTTGATGTAATTTATTTAACCCTTGTTGATTAATGTGCTTTATTAGTAATTAAATCAAGCTATTAAGTGATTTGGGGATGTGACAAATGAAGTCATTTATTAGAGTTGTTGGGTTTTGGACTATGTGTTTTTAAGTTGAGTGTAAGTAACTTGAGTGTTGTACACTCTACCTTACCTTGGAAATTCGGATTTGGCCTTAAGGGCCAATTTTGGAGGCTTGTGGACAAGCTAAGCTTGTCCCACACCTCTTAATTTCTTATACCAACCCTACCTATGGATTGGGGGGTCAAAAATAGACCCCATTATGTGTTTTAAGACAAAAAGTGGCATTTATTGCACTTTTCTTATGGGTTTTAAGTTTGTCTTTAGGGGTGTGGGTTTGGATTGTGTGTGTAAGAGGTTTTCATTCCTCTCAACCACCAATTTATTGTGCATTGGGGTTGAGGTTTGACTTGTGAGGTGGAGTTGAGGATAAGTGATGTGGCATCCTACATGGAGCCATGCACCCTCCTCTCTCCTTTTCTATTTATGCAAGTTCATTTGTTTGTTTGGGGTTACTTCATTTCATTTGTGCTCTTGTATTTTGGAGTTGGAGGATTTTGGAGTGCTTGTGGATTTTTTGGAGCTTGTTGGTGTTGGATTGGGCTTGAAGGAGCTTGGTGTGTGACTCTTGGATCAAACTCTACCATGGAAAGGTAGGAGCTACACTCTTGTTTAATTTTTTCTTTTATTTGTGTATATGTGTATGTTATTGAGTGTTTTGGTATGCTTGTTGGGTTCTTGGGTAGATTGCCTAAGTGTGGTGTAGGAGAGGGCTATGGGGATCTTATATGTAGGGAGGCATAAGAGGTTATATCATTTTTTGTAGGGCGTTAGGTTGGGTGCCCCACCTTGGACAAGAAAATGTTTGCATTTCTTACTTGGTTTTATAAGGGAGACATAAGAGATTGTAGGGAGGCATAAGAGAATGTGGGAGGCATAAGAGGATCTTGAGGGAGGCATAAGAGTTGTGTAGGGGTTTTGAGATGTATATTAGAGGGTTTTAAGGTGGGCACCTAATCCCATTGGGAGGCATAAGTGATCTCCCCATAAATCCTTACTCCATTGGTTTTGCATTTTCAAGCCTTATTTATTTTATTAAAATTCTTCTTGTAATTGTATTTGGTGTTGATTGTGTTTTGGAAATGGATGTGAAATATTTGTATTGTGATGTGGAAGCTTGTAATAGTTTCCATGAGTTAGATCCATCTTTTATTGCATTGTGGTTGGTTCTTGGGGGCCAATGAGGAGAATAACGCTCTTCTCCTCATTGGGTTATTGGTTGGGTGGAGAGTTTTACCTCTCCCCAATTTTGTTGTTGTGATCAAGTGAAGACATGGTGGATCTCTTTTTGGTGATGTGAAACTTGGAGAAATTGTTGATGTCCAAAAGAAATCCTTCCTTGTGAGAAAACCTTCTTGTTATTCCCACTTAAGGTGGAAGACTTGTAGTATTGTATTTGTAAATGAAATGTTTCATTGTAGGTTTCATTTACCAATTTGTTTATTATAATTTTGAAGGAGGTTCATTGAGGAATTGTATAATTTCCTTTCTCCTCAAATTATAGTATGTAAAGGAATAAATCAAAATGGAAATCATGTTTAAAAGTTTAGTTGTAATATGTATTGTGAGAAAGTAAGTTCTTTACATTGTAATAGAATGAATCATGCTCAAAGAAAAGAAAGTGTCATTATCATTGTAAGTGTTTGTATTTTTGTAAAAATGAAAAGAAGAGCATAGAATTTGTAAAACATTAATAGTGTATCCATTGAAAAATTTGAATGTGAAATAAAGTTTCTAATGGTTACTTGAACAAATGGATGTAGTGGAAATGGAACGATGGAATCAATTTTAAGTAATTTATTATGTTGAAATATTGCGTTTTGTTGTAAAGAAAACATTAACATTAGAAGTAGATTTAGCTTCTATTCCTACTTTTGAACTTGAAAGAAACTTTTGAAAGAAAAAATGAAAATGACCTTGTAGTTTTTTTTCTTATTACTATTGAAATAGAAAATCTTTAATTTAGTAATTTAAGTATGGAATGAATAAATGGATTAAACCTTTCAACTAGAAACTTTAGGAACATAAATTTAAGCTAAGGATGGTCTTAAAACACTCTAGTAATTTTTTTTTTTGAAAAATCTCAAAATTGAAGGTTCCTTTTTTAAAGAAACAGGACCGCCCATGTATAGAGTGGTGGTTGTCTCGAACCAACGCCACTCAAGGCAGGTGGTTGTGAATGAATCATCACCTAGGTAGGGGGGCGGTCCCAGACCACCGACTTGCTTTGGGCAAAGTTTCATCACTAATGGCCGAAAATTTAAATCTGTCATGCAAATTTAAACTTGTCCAAATTAAAATATGAAGCCTATTAAATGTAAAAAAGAAGACCTCCAACATACTAAATAAACATAAATTCATTGTTCTAAACATTGTAAATCTTCAAATGGGTATTTAAAAATCTCAATATCATACATTAAAATGGAGTAGGGTTTTTCCCAAATAGAGAACTCAAAATAGAAATATTTATAACAACTCTAGTTTGGGAGTGAAAACCTTCAATCTTCAAATGAAAGACATTACAATAATAAATCTATAACCTAAACTAAACTAAGCTTGATTTTGTAAATTCCTCCATGGTTCTTCCTTTCCTTGCTCCCATGGCTTCCATTTTTCTCCAACTCCCACCTACAAATTAAACAAAAGGAAATAGATCAAATGAGGAGACTAGGGTAAAAGAAAAAGGTTTAATAAGAATTCATAAGGATATTTAGGATTAGTTTGGAACCATAGGATCTAGTGGCCATAATTGAATTGATCCAAGGGTGTGGATCAAACCTACAATTTTTGGTAAGAATGAATATTATGGGTGTTTTAAATAATTTTAAAGGTATTTATAAGTGGGTGAATGGGGCCATTTAAATACCCTTGTGTGCAAAGTCATTTATTTAGTTCCCAATATGTTTTAGAAATTAATAAATGGACATTAAAGCCATTAGGATAATGGAACTAAAGTAACTAATCATAAGATTAATCATTTTTTATGGTTTGAATGTTAATTAAAGAGGAGAAAAACATTTAACCAAGTAAATTACATTATGGCACCTTCCTAATTGATTTTAATTAATTGACCTTAGAGATAAATTAAGAATATTTAATCATTTAACCTAGAATTTGTCCACCCTTTGTAATGTAGTGATTATTGTTGGAGATTTATTTTTCATACATTAGGGTTTGACACCCTTGCAACCTTTTGACTTAATACAAAAAAATAGTTTATTTCTACAACTTTCCAGATAATTAATTAGGATTTTATGTGGTTTTATAACATCGAATTTTTGGGTGTTACACACCACATATTTGCATGCATGCATGTTAGCTTTAGCATCTACACATTTGTCTTGTGAAAAGGAAGCACTTTCGATTATAGTTCAAAAAAGTAAAGAAACGGACTATGTTTTATGTGACATCCTTTTAAGGTGAAAGTAATACCTTGATTCCTACTTGAACATGTCCAAATTTCTTCATCTTTCAGTGCTATGGAGAAACTATATACATCCACCTTGGGAGTGATGTGAAGTTAAAATACTTTAATCCAGAACCAAGTGCCCTCTTGTTCCTCTCGTAATTACCTTTGGGAGATGCATTCCTTTTAGTTAAGGACAAGAGATGAGGTTTGTAACATGGTGAAAAAAATAGGCCTTCTATATTTTTGTTTACTCTAAGATCATCGACACTAAGTAGTTAGACCTACGTTTTTTTCATACCAACACCCCCACAGACCCTTAGGATTCTCAACGATTGATGAACCTTAACAATATTTCCAACCATATTCGTGTTTCTACATACTTGAACCAAATATTTGGATCTAGGATTGGGAAACACTTATTTCTTGCACAAATTTCTAAAGTCTTTGAGCCTCCCCATCACTCGTGTTATTTCCCAATATACATGACAAGGAAACTTGTCCTATAATTTTCACATTATCTTGAAAGTAACCACCAGAAACATTATGAATTTTTAATCCGTCGGAAAGTGAGAAAATTATATCAAAGAAATAATAATTACATTTACTAATGTTCATCTTTTTCTTCTACTTTCAGTTAGTGTAACGAGCATTTTATTAAGATGTAATTAAGAAGAAAAATAATAGTTCCATTCCCATGTGAAAACCAAGAGAATTTTTCTATTTAATACAACAATTGGAAAGGTTTTTAACATGCATCCAATGATCTACAATTCTCTTCTTCCCTCTTTTTATCACGTCAAAATGTGCATCTAAGTTGGAGTCGTGGTTGCTCCATACTTTCAACACCTACCCTCCACAAAGTTTTCCCCCACATGCCTATTTTAATCTTATCCATCTATAGAGGGGTTAAATTTTATAGTTCTTTATACATTATTATGCATGTTTTCATCCTACCAATCCACGTAGAGGTTGAATTTGATGACTTTTTAGAAATTTATTCGTTATCTTGGCCTTATATATCTTACAAATTTTTCAAATAAATCTCTCATATGACTTGCATATTTAAAGTATGGCCATTATTTTTAATACGAATCATATGTAAATTATATTAGTTCATATTAAATAAAGCTAAATAAATACAAAATAATGTTTTGTATTAATAAAGTGTAAATAATATAGTTTTCTATTTTTGAAGGGAAGTATTGAAAAATTACCTTCACGTAGAAATTATTGGATAGGCATAGGTATATGTCAAATTTAACCTCTGCCTCCAAGTGCGAAGGTTTTGTTGTAGGGTTTCCAACATGGAACCTATTGATTTTTTCCCATTTTAATTTTGGTCCAAAGACATAAAATGAATTTACTAAATAATGTGAGCGTGGATAATTATTCTTCTATTTCTTAAAACTTTATTTTATATTTTCCTAAGTAATATGTATTTATCTATTCAATTCTTTGATAATGGTGTTGGGGAGGGATGATTTTTTCAATGTTACATTATGAAATTTGAAGGCGGTATTGTCTTAGAATTTTTTTCATTATATAGGGTTTTATTTTTAAAATTAAAATTCTTGATTAGTTTTTACAATTTATACGTTCTCTTTGGTTAGCAATGAACATCCAATGTACGGGTTTAATTTTTGATGATTTTTTGGACCCTTTAAGAAAAAGTTTTAATAGTCTAAGAGAGATCAAAACTATATAGTGGAGCACTTTATCGGATATTTTGTCCCAAAGGACATGCATGCCATTCCTTCCTTTGTTGCATAGATAGTAGATGTTATTTGTGTAGAAGATATTAAACTCCCACCTTTTTGTTTCCAACTCCCCTTTAGTTGTGAAAGGCCTAATTGTTGGTACCTTAAAGTTGAAGAAGAAGTTAACAAACATGACTATGTGACCCCTCCATATAGCTAAAGAAAATGAGTTACAACATTATTCTTAATCTTAATAATATTTTTGATTAAGTTCCTTCATGTTCTCCACTACTTATTTGATTGTACATGCATGAACACAAAATATTCTCTCTTTGTTTTCTCATAAGGAATTATCTCGAGGGTTTAGTGTTGCTTATTTTATTTTATCGATATTTGTGTCAGTAAAAAAAACATCTAACACCCACAAAATTCTAATCTCAAATCAAAAAAGAAACTAATAATTTAATAGTCAAAATTACGGTAATTTTTTTTTCTTTGTTTAAAAAAGAGTTTGCAAGGTTAAACATTATCCACAATTTGATAAATTTTCTAATTAAGGTTTCTACACAACCTTGTGGAAGTTGGAATTAAATTAATACTTAAATATTATTAATTTACTTCCTAAAACTATTTATGGTTAAAAACATTTGCCAAGTTTTATTAGTTTACTTAATTAATATGCACAAAGTTTACTTTATTTCCTGTAAATAAAGTTTAACTATTATGTCTACCCACTATGTGGCCTAATTCACCCCATTACCCATGCACTTTTAATTTAAATTTCATTCCCACAAAAATACCTCCCACTTAAGTGATGTAGGGTTTAATTTGAGCCATTAGATAAAATCTATCCTAGCCATTGGATTTGGGTTTCCCTAAATATCCTTATAGGTTTATTTTTATTTCTATTTTCCTCAATTTCATCCTCATTTGTTCATTCTTGTTTTGCAGGTTTGGAAGAGGAGAAAGAGGAGAAGCCATGAAAGAAAGAAGTGAAACCATGGAGAAATTTCCTTTGTTCTAGTTGCAAATGGATAAATCTTCCTCAATTCTTCTCTTCATTGTTTAGTTTATTCAAGGGTTTTCTATTGTAAGATTCCTCATTTTCTTATTGTAGAGATTCCACCATGAACTTGGTTTTTCTATTTAATATATACATTATTTGAGTTCAAAATTTGGGGAAACCCCCATTTAATTAGATCTAAGATATTTTACACATTTGGCTGCCCATAAGAGGATTTATATCCTTAAAAAATTGAGTTTGATCATTTACCAATTGCTGGTAATTTCAGTTTGAAGTTTTAAAGATTCGATTTTATTTAAATTCAATCCAAAATTTTCACAAGTGATATTTTTATTTTTCCGTTAAAGAGACGAAACCACCACCTAAGTAGGTTGGCGGTCCCATGACCACCACCCCGCACTGCATGGTGGGCGGTTCATGGATCGTCACTCTCCACCGAAGCGGAAGTTCTCAAACCGCCACTTTGCACAGTGGCGATTCTATTTCCCAAAAATATAACCTTAAATTCAAGTAATTTTCAACTATTTTCTACTTAGGTTGCTTTCTAAGGATACATTAACTTTAATTAAGGTGTCTACAATTCATTAGTTGATAGATTGATATCATATCTTCCTTTCTTAACTTAAAATTACTAAATGCATAGCTTTTCCATTCAAAAATAAAACCTTCAACAATATGAAATGTAAGTCTTTTGTTTTTAAATATACCTTGGAGTTTCTCTTTCCAACCATATAATACAAATACGATAATTACAAGTTGCAATATTATTTTTTTGTAATACAAGAATTTCAAATACCTTTTCTTACAATAAAGTTAGTCCTTTCCAATAAGGTACATAACAAAAGTTGTTTCTACATTTAAATAAATCATTACAACTTGGAATAATTGTAATATACAAGAATTTCTTTCAAAAATACAAAAGTTACAATCTTCCACTCTATGTGGCAACAAAAAATTAATTTTACAACATGGAGAATTATTCCAACAAGTTAAAAACATAAGTCTTCTTTCCAAGTCATCTCCCAACTTCATAGGTTTCAACTTGCATCCTTCAAGTCTTCAAAACTTGAATCACCATACAAATAAAAGGGTATAGATGTTGCTATCTTCCCAACCTATAATACAATAAGAGGAGAAGCCATCCCCTTTTCGGCCTCCAGCCCCAACCAAAGAACAATATGAAATCTTATGCAACATTTGAAAACTTTTACAATAGGCTTCCACATCAAGTATTCCACAAAATAACACAATCAAATAACATATTCAAACAAAATAACAATTTCCCCAACAAGCAAAAAGTCTTGACTACAACAAGCCAACAAGGAGAAATGGAATATGGACACCACCTCCTTTTTATCCAAATTGATGTAGGAGTTCCACCCAAAAGCATCCATGTGCACAACTCAAAACATAATCAAATCCTTATTTCTACATGTACAAATATGTAAAGTATATCCATGTTATCCTTTTCACTCCCCATAGGTGGAACTAAAACTCACACTCCATCCAAAATTCATGCCTCACATCACCCTTTTCCCTCCCCAATGGTCCCATAAATCCATGTCCCACACACAACTTAAGTCAAGCTACCCATTCACAATCAAACAACACCATAATGCTGATACAATATATAAACAAACACAATTTCTACATCAAAACACATTAATACTAAAATGCAAAAAGGAGAGTCCACCTCTCCATCAAGATTCTAATTCCTTACTCTTTAAGCTTTATAATCCTTCACCCAAGCTCAATCCAAGATGCAACTCCATAATAAAACTCCAAGTAAGAAAAACAAGACCAATTTTCAAAAGCGCAAGAAAACCAAATAAGTCAAATAACCCAAAATCCATCAAAATAATCAAATAAATAAAAAAGGGATGTGAGGATGATGAGGTCTCTCCATGTAGGATTCCACTTCACCATCCCTCCATTCCATCATACAAATCAAACACCAAGCCCAAATCAATTAAATGCAAATGTAAGACTTATGACATGCCCACATGACACTCGAACTTGCACACCATGCTTATCAAGGACAAACTTAAATGTGGTAAGTAACAAGTGCAATTATTGACCCTTTTTAGACTCAAAGATGCATTAAAATGGTCAAAATATTTCCCATACTTCATAAGTAGAGATTGCTAGGAGAGTTTGTGATGTGAGGGAAAACGTTAACTTGTCCCTCAAGTCTCAAAAAGTGGTCAACAAGGCCAAAATCGAATTTAGGAAGGATGGTGGAGTACACACCACCTAAATAATTTTAATTAAATTCACATCATGCAAAAAACAAGGAATATCTACTCAATTTATTGCACACATGTCATATCTTCCCTTTTAATTTAAATTTAAGCTAAACTAGTTAATTAAGATACATTAGCAAGAGTTAATAAAGTAACAATATTTGCCCCATAATTACACTCATGCACAACAAATTAAAACAAAAAATTAAAAGAAAGTGAACACATTACACCCATGGCCACATAAATGAGGTTACCCCGCTTATGGGAACCTCCTAACAAAACATGCAACAACACAACATAACATTATACACAAATTGTCAAATCTTTTCCATGTTGCAAAAGTCCAGACATATTTCCATGGTTGGTCCCCTATCCACTTTCGATGTATGTGATAAAATGTACTATAGCACAAATTGAATACCTCTCTAGTCTTATAGCCGTATAAACAACATCATGAATAATATACATATGGAAATCAATAATCATGATGAAAATTAGAAATTCTATCATCTATCATCATACAAATTAATTCGATTTTAACATCCATAACATCATAATCCTATTCAAAATATCCAACATAGGCTATGCATCCGTAGAATATGACATGTTATTATAAACCCAAAATACTACGAATCAACATATCTATTTGTCCATCATCGGCAATCATCTAGTGCATCATAATCAAAATGTAAATCACAACATGTATGTAGTCCAAATATTTGCATAGTCTATCATCTACATATCAAGATATAATAATCAAAATTTCTAAGTATCAATCTAACAAAATATTATTATAATGAAATAGTGTCGAAAAGGAGTGGGCACTACATCCCCTCCCCTTAGACTCAAATTCCTCATCAAAGTCAAAAAATTAGGTGTGTAAACTGGGCCTATAAAAAATTAGCATCCTTCCATGTGTTTGAGTCTCATCATACCCATCCCACTAGAATCACATCTAGTCAATCTTGTGGCCTCGAACGCCCAGGTTCTTGTGCTCTATGATGTGCATGGTATCCATAGTCACTGCTCCTTCCCGCACCTACAATGTTTTCTAATCCAATATATGAGAGGTATCTGAATGTATCTCCTAAGAACAAAACATGAAATACATCATGGACACGAGACATGATGGGTAAAGCAAGGCTAGATGATAAGCTAAGTGACTGATCCACTCAAAATATCAAATTGACCCACGAATCTCGAGCTAACTTAGATTATTTTCCATAAGCAATAGGTCCCTTCTGCGGTCTAACACGAATAAACACCTTCATGCCCACCTCATAGATCCGGTCAAATCTCCTCCGATCTACATATTTATTATGTCTTTCATGTGCCTCATATAGTATCATTCTAATCAAAACAACCTACTACTCCATGTTTTGTAAAAAATTTGGCCCAAGAGATAATTTTCCTCCAATCTATCCCAACTCGGTGGTGTCCCGCACTCACTACCATAAAGTTCCCGAAATTGAGCCATACCAATAGAGTTATGGAAGTTGTTATTATAAACAAAATCCACCAAGTACAAATACACCTCCAACCTCGATCGATGGTCCATGACGTACATCCGAAGCATGTCCTCTAAAATTCAATTCACCTACTCCATCTCGTTTATCTATCTCTAGATGATATGTTCTACTGAATTTGATATTCATCCAAAGCGCATGTGCATGGTAGTCCAAAATGAGAGGTTTATAAGTGATCAAAGTCATAAAAATCTTCCACGGAATCTCATGGGAGTCTGAAAATCTCATCTAAGTACACTCGTGACACTACACTATCTTTATAGGTAGTTTTTACTATAGAAAAATGATAAAATTTCATAACTTAATCCATCATGACCATGATGGCATCATGGTGGTATCTTGACATCACTAGCCCTACTATGAAATCCATGGAAATGGTGTCCCATTTCCACTTCTGTATAGCATATGGGTAGAGAAGTCTAAGTGGATGTTGATGCTCAGCCTTCACCCTCTAACACTCCAAATAACAACACATAAAGTGAGATACATATCTTCGTATTCCTCTCCAACGATACAAGTGTCTCAAAGTGGCATGAAACTTCTTTAGCCCTGGATGGGCTGAATAAGGTGCACAATGAGCCTCTGCCAAAATATCCTATCTCAAACATCCATCCCTAGGCACATAGATCAGGCCTTTGTGTCTTGAAGAAGTCCATCTAGAGGTCCCCCAACTAGAGGTCCTACACTATATGTGTCTTATTGTGTCCCCCCCAACTAGAGGTCCTATACTACACCATCTCTTAGAATCATGGAACTCGGGAGGTCGATAGGTTGCTCGAGTCTATTGATGTTGTTGTTGAGGAGGAGTCCCAAGGAAGACTATGCTAGAGTGTGTTCGCCACGAGGAGAAAGATTTTATCCCCTCGACCTAATATAATGTAATCTCCTGCATACGGATCCTCACTCTATCTTGAGCTTGTTGAGTCTTCCCCCTGGTTTCCTCTATAATGTAGGCCTTCTCCATGGCCTCTGATAGTGGCTACAAATAATGAATAAGCACTTTCCCCACCCAATTCAAAGTTTAGGCCCTTGATGAACCTATGAACCCTAATCTTCTCATCCTACATGTAGTCTACATACTTAAGAAGATCCAAAAACCAACCCTCATACTCTAATAATGTCATGGATGTCTATCACGAGATCATGGAACTCATTTATCCATTGCTAGATGAATCTCTTGGATATGTATCTACTCCTGAAACACTCCTCGAAGAGCTCCCAAGTAATTGTCTCTAAATCTACATGGAGCTTTTTCTCCTCATTCCTCCAACAAACTTCAGCTCCATCTCTCAGATGGTGGATAGCAACATGATCTTTTTGTTGCTAGTACAAGGACATAGCTTGAAGCATCCAATCAAGCTATACAACCATGCCTCGGCCTGAAATCCTCCTGTGTCTCCAGCAAAATGAGGTGGGTGTAACTTTAGTATCTCTATGATTTGATCTGTTGTTATCAAATTTCATCCCTCAGGTATCTCCTCCCTTAGGTCTCTCCACATGATCACCCTTGGCCTAGGGCTCCTAGACCTATCTTTGTGTCCCGTAGTTCTATCTTTGTGCTTTCTAGGTGGTGACTCATATCCAACTGACTCTGCATGGGATTTCTTTGCCCTATCCTCAGTGTTGTAACATGAAAGTGCACGAGCCTCCACTGATGTCTCTCTATCATGTCTTCTACGTTGATCTCCTAAAGATCCTCCCCGTAAAGTACATTAACACTTGTAGTGTTAGTAATATACGAGGCAATATAGCTATTACTATCTGATCTGGGGTGGTAAATCTAGGTTCACATGTAAGAACCCCTCTTCTAGTCTACGCCTCTTATATAGACCAAGACGAGAGTTAGTTTATCATGATCTAGGATTTGTTTTAGTTTTCTAAGTTTTCAATGTTTTAAAATATCATGCAGTGTTGTGTGTTCTAGGTTTAGAGTTGCGCTAAGTTTACTTGCATTTCATGTTTCCAAGTGTGACCAGGGGTCCAAGTGTTGAATCCATGGATCGATACCAAGTGTAACACCAACAAAATTCTATTCTAAAATAAAAATAGAAACTAATAATTTAATAGTCAAATTATGGTAATTTTTTTCTTTGTTTAAAAAGAGTTTGCAAGGTTAAATATTATCTACAATTTAATAAATTTCCCAATTAAGGTTTCTACATGGCCTTGCAGAAGTTGGAATAAAATTAATAATCAAATATTATTAATTTACTTCCTAAAAATATTTACGATTTAAAACATTTACCAAGTTCTATTAGTTTACTTGATTACTATACACCAAGTTTACTTTATTTACTATAACAAAAGTTTAAGTATTATGTCTATTAACTAAGTGGCCCCATTCACCCCATTACCCATGCACATTTGATTTAAATTTCATTCCCACAAAAAATACCTCCCACTTAAGTGATGTAGGGTTTAATCTAAGCCATTAGATCAAATCTATCCTAGCCATAGGATTTGGGTTGCCCTAAAAATCCATATAGATTTCTTTTTATTTTTGTTTTCCCCAATTTCATCCTTATTTGTTTATTCTTATTTTGCAGGTTTGGAAGAGGAGAAAGAGGAGAAGCCATGAAAGCAAGAAGTGAATCTATGGAGAAATTTCCTTGGTTCTAGTTGCAAATGGAGAAATCTCCTCCATTCTTCTCTTCATAGTTTAGTTTATTCAAGGGTTTTCTATTATAAGGTTCCTCATTTGCTTATTGTAGAGATTCCACCATGAATCTAGTTTTGTTATTTAATATATACATTCTTTGAGTTCAATATTTGGGGAAACCCCATTTCATAAGATCTAAGAGATTTTACACATTTGGATTCCCATAAGAGGATTTATATGCTTAAACAAATGAGTTTGATCATTTACTAGTTGCTAGTAGTTTCATTTTGAAGTTTTAAAACTTATATTTTATTTAAATACAATCCATATTTTTCACAGTTCTATTTATATTTTTTTGTCAAAAGTGACGAAACTTCCACCCAAGAAGGTCGGTGGTCCTATGATCTCCGCGCTTCTGGTGGGCGGTTAATCGATTTTCAGCACTTTGGGCAACAATTCTAAAACTATCGCTCTACATAAGGTGGCGGTTCTTTTTACTAAAAGCATATCCTTAATTTCAAGCAATTTTCAAATTGTTTTCTACTTAATTTGGTTTCTAAAGACACATTAACTTTAATTAAGGTGTCTAAAATTCATTTGTTGATAGATTGATATCATATCTTCCTTTCATAACTTAAAATTACCAAATGAATAGATTTTCCATTCAAACATACAACCTTCAACAATATGAAATGTAAGTCTTTTGTTTTTAAACATACTTTGGAATTTCTCTTTCCAACCATACAATACAAATATGATAATTACAAGTTGCAATAACATTCTTTTGTAATACAAAAATTCTAAATCCCTTTTCTTACAATAAAATTAGTCCTTTCCAATAAGGTATACAACAAAATTTCTTTCTACATTCAACTAAATCACTACAACTTGGAATAAATGAAATATACAAGACTTTCTTTCAAATATACAAAAGTTACAATCTTCCACTCTAAGTGGGAACAATAATAATTTAAAACATGGAGAATTATTCCAACAAGGTTAGAACACAAGTCTTATTTCCAAGTCATCTCCCAACTTCATAGTGGACAACTTTTATCCTTCAACTCTTCAAAACTTGAATCACCATAAAAATAAATGGGTATAGGCCACGCTCTCTACCCAACCTATAATCCAATAAGAGGATAAGTCATCCCCTTATTGGCCCCCAAGCCCCAACCAAAGAACAATATGGGGTATTATGCAACATTTGACAAATTTTAAAAGAGGCTTCCATAAAAAGCACTCCATAAAATAACACATTCAAACAATCCATTCAAAAATAATAATAACTTCCCCAACAAGCAAAAAGGCTTGACTACAACAAGCCAACAAGGAGCAATGGAATATGGGCACCACCTCCTTTTATCTCCCAAGTGATGTAGGAGTTCCACCCAAAATCCTCCATGTGTACAACTCAAAACATAATCAAATCCTTATTTCTACACTTACAAATATGTAAAATATATCCATGTTATCCTTTTCACTCCCCATAGGTGGAACTCAAACTCACACTCCCTCCAAAATTCATGCCTCACATCTCCCTTTTCCCTCCCCAATGGTCCAATAAATCCATTTTCCACACACAACTTAAGGCAAGCTACCCATTCACAATCAAACATAACCACAACGCTCATACAATATATAAACAAACACAATTTCTACATCAAAATACATCAATAGAAAAATGCAAAAGGAGGAGATCCTACCTCTCTCACAACCTTCCAATTCCTTACTCTTTAATATTTAGATCCTTCACACCAAGCTCAATCCAAGATGCAACTCCAAAATAAAACTCCAAGTATGAAAAACAAGACCAATTTTCAAAAGTGCAAGAAAAGAAAATAAGTCAAGTAACCCAAAATCCATCAAAATCATCCAATAAACAGAAAAGGGATGTGAGGATGATGTGGTCTCTCCATGTAGGATGCCATGTCATTGTCCCTCCATTCCAACACACAAGTCAAACACCAATCCCAATGTAATTAAATGCAAATGTAAGACGTATGACATGCCCACAAAACACTCCAACTTGCACACCATGTTTGTAAAGGACAACTTAAATGTGGTAAGTAACAAGTGCAATCATTGACCCTTTTTACAATAAAAATGCATTAAAATGGTCAAAATATGTCCTGTACTTCATAAGTAGGGTTGGTAGGAGAGTTTGAGATGTGAGGGACAAGGTTAACTTGTCCCTCAAGTCTCCAAAAGTTCCCAACAAGGCCAAAATCGAATTTGGAAAGAATGGTGGAGTACACACCACCTAAATGATTTTAATTAAATTCACATTATTGGCGCTCAAAGTAGTCTCGCCCCATTTTACTTTTAAATCCATTGATTTACGACCTTCATGTCACATTTTATTTTCCTTGTGTTGTGCCTGAGAGGTCTCTGCCTTCCTTTTGTTGCCATTTTCAATCAATTCCTGGGTCGAAGATCACATATGGGTCCATATTTGTCTCCTCGTTTCTCTATTCCTCTGAAAAAGGTCTGTAATTTGGGTCTCTCATTCTCTGTTCGTCTAAAAACTCGGGTTCTCCCATTATTTCAGTTCTCCATAGTGGATTTTTCATCCTTTTCATTTCTGTCGTAAATGCTTGAAGAAAATGAATGGATGTAGCTCTGAGGAACATATTTGAACCTTGTAACATTTCTAAATTCTCTATCCTTGGAGAAAATTTCATTTCGGGCTCAAATGGTCATTTTTCTATATTTTACGGTTTGACGAGTTTCTCCTAATCAAATTTGCATCCTTGCATCGACAGGAAATGTGGCTTCTTTTGGTTGGACGCGGCTTGGTTGGGTACTTCAAAATTTCTATGAATCACCTCAACTTAAAATGTGTCCACGTGGAGGAACGATGCTCGTTTGAAGATCTACTTTTGGTTTGGCCTTGAGTAGCGCCGGGAGGACACGTGGAGGTTTTCACTACTTTTCCCGGACTTAAATAAATTTTATGCAGCTAAAATAGTTTGGCGGAGAACAGGGACACGTGGCGAGCCCGCACTCACTCAGAGTCTTTTAAAGAAGTGCCAGGAGGACACTTGGAGGCCTCCACTCACTTTGCATTTTTCTTGGACTTTTCAATGGCCAAAGGAGACTACCTGAGCATGACACTTGGCACCTTCCACTGAGCTTCAAGCCTTCAAACAAATTTTCCGGGCCAGGACACGTGGTGAGCCCACGCTCATTCAAGGTCTCAAACTTTTAGGGACTATCTCAAGATGCACCATTATGACACGTGGCATGTTGACAATTCAAAAGGAGTGGGGAAGTGGACCATCGAGGGTGAACTTATAATTTTTCCTCTTATCTTGAAAAGGGTTCGATATCAAAAAATGGCCCATGAAGCCCTAACAAAGGATTAGTCAAAATGTGTTTCAAGTCAAAGGGGTGGGGAGGCGGACCATCGGGGGTAACTTGCATTTTTTGCCCCTTGATATTCAAAGGATCAAAACATCAAAATGGCCCATAAGCCTGATGGAAGAAAGGTCAAAGCTTGCTCCAGTCAACAGTGGAGGTGCGGGATTTCGAGGAAATTTGGAAAATTTTCCCTTTGTGGGAAAAGGAGTTAAAAGTATAAAAGGGAGCGTGGTTCTCGCTAGGACCCACATTGGAAACTTGAAGCGGAAGGGTGGAGCTGCAGGGAAAACTTGGAAAATTTTCCTTTTTCCAAAAAGAGGGTCAAATGGCAGAATTTATCCATGGTTCCTTTGGGACCCACCTCAGGACATGTGTCAGGCTCATTTCCCAAGGGCGAGGTGAACAAAATGTGAAATTTTCCATTTTTCCAAAAGTTGTAAAAAATTTAGAGGAACCCTGGGTCTATTTTTAAGATTTGAATCTTCCACGTGGATGACCCAAATTCAAAGTAAAGATCAACAACAAGCTAGAGTTTGAATCTGATTTTCCCCCATTTTACTGAAACACGCCTGGAAGTGTGAGTCTTCATGATTTCTTGGTATTTCCTACATGCTAGGTAGAGAGGGGAGTTAATGTTGATATCTGAGTTTGGTGGGGAGATCTGAAGATGTCTTTCACCATTAAAATGGTCTGACTATCGAGCTCGATCGATTTTTCATTTTTCTTCTCCCAAGCATGCAAGGAGCCATATTTGATAGATTAGGGGTGGAAGTGGTTGGAAAATTGAAAAAGGAGTGATCTACTAGAGGAAGGAGTTGAATGCGGGAGATATTCGATGAGATTTTCCCCTCGAGCACCTGGTGAATTTTTTTAGATCTGATTCTAGGAATCACGATCGTGATCATGGAAAGCAATGTGCACTCAATCAATTTAGATTTTTGGGGGAAAAGGGTCTGTTGTAAATGTTATAAATGGCACAAATTTTTTCATGCAAATGGTTGGAGTGTTAGGGGTTGGGACTGAATTTTCTAATAGAAAAAGCTTGACAGAGCCCATCATTTTGAGAAGCCGTTTGAGAAGCTTTATATATCTCTTTTGTATTAAATCTGATCATGTCAAGGTGGTTGCAAGTGTACAACCATTGAAAAGCTCTGAGACTATTCTAGAAACTTTCCCCTGCTGATAGATTTAATCAAATTTGAGTTATTCTTGTGTTGTCTTGAGAAAAATGTGTTTGTTTTATTTCTGAATGTATGCGAGTAGTTTTTCTTGTTTCTATTGCAATCTTGTATTAAAATATGATTCAATCACACAAGCCTCAATCCTTGTGATAGTTTAGTGGCATCTGCAATTTCATTTCTCAAAAGAGCTTTCATCTGGGATTGGAATAAATGATTTAAAATCACTTTTCTTTCATCTATTGACAGAGATTGTCTATAAGCCTCTGGGTGTACCTTAGGCATGATTTGACTTAGATCTTGATGCTTTGTTGGATTTTCTAACTCGAGCCTTCATGATAGAATCTCAAAGATTGTGTGAAAAAGTGCTAATCTAGGCCTCCATTGAAGCACATATTCTAGTTAAAGAAACATTTTAGCTATTTTGTGGCATTCTGTTGGTTTAACCTTCCATTTTGTAAGATTCCTCAAGGATCTGGTGAATCAAGTTCATCCTGCCCCACCTCCCACAAAAATTTATTCAAAACAACCAATCCTACCCATACTACCCCTGTTTGTCATGTGTGTATGCATACAAATGCATAATCCCCATCACCAAAACATGCAGAAACAATCAAGGTCCCAAATGTCTTTAGTAACCTTTTCCTTGTTGTGAAAATATCTCCATGATCTAGAAGTGACAACTCGTGAGAGTCAGATTTGGTGTGTTGATCATATTTTCCCAAGGTCTTCTCTATAAAATTTATGCAAAAGAAGGATTTATCATTATTCTTCAATAACAGAGGTTACAAAATAGGTTCTCTTACCTTGGTTGAAAGGCACAACCTAAAATAGTTAGGATCAGATCACATCCTTTTAAGGTGCTACCCACTCCTTTCAAAACCTGAGTGCTAACAAGTCAGATAGATTGCTTCCCAGCTACAAAATGACATACATGATTATCTATCTACCTCTGAGTGTCCTGTCAAATCCATGATGTTGCTCGGTCTTTGAAGGAGATTAAATTTGGGTACCAACATGCTTCTGGCACCATTTCTTGGGGATTGTTTTTAATTGTTGAGAAGATTAAATTTGTTGATTTGTTTTATTTCATATCCATCTAAACAACACGCTTTATTGATATTTGATTGGATTTTTTTATTTTTGGAACTATTTTTTGTCATCGATTAAGACTAATTTGTTGATCTATTTCTGGTTCATATCTATTTGGCCCTTAACAAACTTCACATTTTGGGGAATATAGTTTATACTTATGACTCAAGTGTTGTGTGCAACTTTTTCTAGTCTTTACAAGTTTTTACACTAGCTTTCATTTGATAAATCTGGGTAAAGAAAAGTTAGAATCTTTCCATTTCTAGTTTCTAGCATTGATAGACATTTGACAGATCATATTTAGTGCATTTGCACAACTAAGGTGGAAATCCTTAGTGGTGACTCCCTGTTGATCTGATTTTAATGAATACAGTGTCTTAACCTCTGATCAAGTGAGTTTTGTTACCAATATTTGCAAAGATGGAAGGAAGAAGATCTTTCTTTGTTAGGGATCCTACTAGGACATTGTTTCCAGAGCTAGGAAAAGCAAAATCAGAAGGAAGAAAATCCTAGAGAGTTGTGGGAGAACAATAGACAAGAGAGAGGGATCTCCATTGATGAAAGTGATCGGCCTATTATTGAAGACTACAATTCAAGTGACTCTGAATCAGTAGCCTCTTTGTGGAATTGAATTCTCCAGTTGGAGAAGGGCCTTCATTTGATTTTGAAAAGTTTGCTTCACATTCTCACACCTCTTTTCTTAGAGGTTGATAGGGATTTCCAAGAAACAAGGCCTTTAGGGGTATCCATTTTGAAAATTATACTCCTGTGTTCCAAAGACCTTTCATCCCCTTATCAATTTTTCACCCCTCCAAGGTCACCTCCTCAAATCAACATGGCCCAACCCCACCCAGACCCCCTTTTGTTTGTAAACACCTTTGGACCTATAAATTTTGTGGGAATGGCTGGTTATCCAAATGCAGTGCCTCAAGATGTAAGGAACAAATGCCAAAGTTCTAAGGAAACAATGCTATTACTGGTGATCAACATCTAAAGCTTTTTATCAATATGATGGAAGACTTTGAGATTGAACATGAAGATGTATATATCAAATTGTTTATCCATACCTTGGAAGAGGATGCAGGGACTGGTATAAAGCATTTCTAGATAACTCTATTGATTCTTGGACTGAGATGAGTAATGCATTTAGATTGCAGTATGGTGATAGAACTGACCCTAGGTTTCTTTTGATAGAATTTGAAAACATCAAAAAGAATCCTAATGAGTCAGTACATGATTTCAACACAAGGTTTAATAAGACCTTGAGGAGATTTCCTTGTTAGGATAAGGCCTTGTGATGAGTCATGTTTGATCAAATATTCTGATGCATTTGATAAAAAGGCTACATATTACTTAAGAGACAAAACCCCAAAAATTTGAGGCAGGCCTTCACCATGGCTCTACAAATAGAGAACAACATCAAGGACAATTGGAAAGCCTCCAAAAGGGAGGGTGTAAAATTGATTAACCTAGAAAAACCTCAAACAAGTAAAGTTGCTGATTTGGAGGAGGTTGTGAAAACTTTGGTAGGGGCTTGTCAAAGAAATTTCCTACAAACTAGCCCGGGCTGAGAAGGGAATTGGGCAGAGCTCACAAGGTCAACACAAGCAAAAAGCCAAGACATGTTTACAAATCACCAAAGATCTGATGACAGAGGCAAAGGACTTGTTGGATTTGGAAATAGGCAGCCCCAAGGTAGGGAAAATAGAATGGTGCCTGATCCTTTGGCTATCAGAGTTGTTGTTGTGGAAGAAACAAAGGTCATTGATTGGTGTGAAAATGTTTCATGCCCCATGCTCCTTGTGAAGAAGATCAACAAGAAGAAGAAGAAGTTAATGATGAAAATGATGATGATGCCTACATGATGGAGATCCTACAAAGTTTTCACAAGGGAAGAAACTTCAACTGAGGTAATAAGTGCTAGAACTATTTTGTTTTTTGGATTGCATCCATCGGGTACCTCTTCTTCCTCCCTCTCATACTTTAGAAGTAGACATTGTACAAGATTTTGAATTTCCCACTAATGATTTTGAATACTTGAGGGCATTAATGATTGAAAAGTATGATGGAGGAGCTCCTTCAGAAGAAGATAGGAAACTATTAATGAATGTTGTAGTTGCCCAAGAAAAGGAGCACAATACCAGAAGTAAAGCTACCAAGTGGCCACAAGCCAAGTCAAAAGTTCCATTTCTTACCAAAGAAACCCCAAAGAAATATGCATCTGCCAAAATCCCTACATTTCCAAACAAAAATCATACCCCTCCTCATGCCCAAGCCGTCAAAAAAACTTGTGCCACCTAATGAGTGTGTCAGCCTTCCTTCCAATGCTGCCTTGCCAAAGTTTGTCCCTTATGATATTGCCCAAGTCTTGAGTCAAATCAAGATCTCAGTTCCAATTGTTGAGTTGCTTAGGATTCTAGAGCACAAGAAGAGGCTTTTGAATATTTAGGATTCAAAGAGGAAGAGATCATACAAGGCAGAGATGTAAACAAGGTTGAGATTCCCCTTATTGATTGCAACATTGGAAAATCCACAAGTGTTGGAAGAGCTGGGGGAACCACCAAGGTTTATTTAGGAACTTCTTTGGTTAAATCCCAGCTGAATGTAGATCCATTCTTCACTACCCTAGTTATCAAAGACAAGTTGTTACATAACTGTATGTTTGATTCTGGAGCTTCATGTAATGTCATGCCTCTTGAGGTCATGAATGAATTAGGTATCAAGGTAACAACAACATATGGGAAGTGTACTGCTATGGACTCCAGAGAGGTGCCAGTGGTGGGATGTGTGAAGGGTCTGGTGGTACAACTTGCAGCCTACCCAGGTAAGAACCTGAAGCTTGATGTAGTCATTGTTGATTGCCCAACAAATGGGGTATGTTGTTGTCAAGAAAATGGGCTGCAAGTGTTGGTGGTAGTGTGAAAATGGACATGTCTTATGCCACTATCCCCATTGAAGGAAACTTGGTGAAATTATATGGAGAGAAGAAGATGTTGTACTTGATTGAAGACCCAAGCAATGCATCTTATGAAGTTTTGCAAGCAGATGTTGATCTTAGCAATCTTGTGAGTTTTGTGGATTTTAGGGAGTATGAAAGTGTTGAAAATAGAGCTCCTAAGTATGTTGTTTTTTTCTGGGAATTTGGTCTATGATTCAGCCTTGAAAAATGTTAAAGAATTTGACTTAAACACAATGGAGGAGCTTCAGAGAAAATGGATGGTTTACAAACTAAACAAAGAAGAAAAGGAGGTATATTTCTAGTTGATGAAGACGTATCAAGATTTCTTAGCATGGTCATATCTAGGATGGCAGGCACTTGAGGATTTTCCTTGATTGTTTTCTTTGAATCAAGGTGAACATCATCTGTACAGTGTATAGTTTGTTGGTTTATTTTTCTGTCTCTCATGTTTTTTTTCCTCATTCTAGTCCTTGTGACCTATTTTTGTTGGTTTCTCTATTTTTTTGAGAGATGGCTCTGTTTCTCTACTCTGTAAGATGACTCCATTGCCCAATGGATATTTTTGGCACTTGGTCTACCTTTTTCTTGTGGCACTCATAGGGAGTGCCCATCCCCGAGTCGGAGCTGATGTTGGTGCTCAAAATAGTCTCACCCCATTTTCCTTTGAAAATCTATCGATTTACGGCCTCTGTCACATTTCTTTTCCCCATGTTGTGCTAGTTAGGTCTTTGTTCCATTTTGTTTCCATTTTTAATCAATTCTCTAGGTCGAAGATCACTTATGGGTCCATGGTTTGCTCCTTGTTTCTTTGTTCCTCTGAAAAGGTTTGTAATTTGGGTCTCCCATTCTCTGTTCATCTAAAAACTCAGGTTCTCCCATATTTTCCATTCTCCACAGTCGAGATTTGTTTTCCTTTTCATTTCTTCCCTAAATACTTGAAGAAAAATGAATGGATGTAGTCTCTGAGGAACATATTTGAGCCTTGTAACATTTCTAAATTCTCTGTCCTTGGAGAAAATTTCATTTTGAGCTCAAATGGTCATTTTTATATTTTACGGTTTGACGGTGTTTCTCCCAGTCAAATTTACATCCTTGCATCGACAGGGGATGTGGCACCTTTTGGTTGGATGCGGCTCAGCTGGGTACTTCAAAATTTCTATGAATCACCTCAACTTAAAAATGTGTCCACGTGGAGGAACGACGCTCGTTTGAAGATCTACTTTTTGGTTTGGCCTTGGAGTAGCACCGGAGGACACGTGGAGGTTTCCTACTTTTTTCCTAGACTTAGATAAATTTTATGTAGCTAAAATAGTTTGGCGGAGAACAGGGACATGTGGTGAGCCCACGCTCACTCTAGAGTCTTTTAAAGAAGCACAGGAGGACACTTGGAGGCCTCCACTCACTTTGCATTTTGCTTGGACTTTTCAATGGCCAAAGGAGACTGCCCCAGAGCATGACACTTGGCACCTTCCACTGAGCTTCGAGCCTTTAAACAAATTTTTTTGAGAGGACACGTGGTGAGCCCATGCTCATTCAAGGTCTCAACTTTTGGGGACTATCTCAAGATGCGCCATTATGACATCATGAAATTTTGACAAGTCAAAAGGAGTAAGGAAGTGGACCATTGGGGGCAACTTAGAATTTTTTCCTCTTATGCTCAAAAGGGTTAAGATATCAAAAATGGCCCACAAGCCCGACAAAGGATTAGTCAAAATGTTTGTTTCAAGTCAAAGGGGGGGAGGTGGACCATCGGGGGTAACTTGCATTTTTTTCCCCTTTGATATTCAAAGGATCAAAACATCAAAATGGCCCGCAAGCCCGATGGAAGAAAGGTCAAAGCTTGCTCCAGTCAACAATGGAGGTGCGGACCTTGGAGGAAATTTGGAAAATTTTCCCTTTGTGGGAAAAGGAGTTAAAAGTATAAAAGGGAGCATGGTTCCACTGGGACCCACATTGGAAACTTGAAGCGGAAGGGTGGAGTTGTGGGGAAAACTTGGAAAATTTTCCTTTTTCCAAAAAGAGGTCAAATGGCAGAATTTATCCACGGTTCCTTTGGGACCCACCTCAGGACACGTGTGTCAGGCTCATTTCTCAAGGGTGGAGGCGAACAAAATGTGAAATTTTTCCATTTTTTCCAAAAGTTGTAAAAAGTCAGAGGAACCCCGAGTCTATTTTTAAATTTGAATCTTCCACATGGATGACCCAAATTCAAAGTAAAGATCAATGGCAAGGTATGAGAGTCTAAATCTGATTTTCCCCCATTTTACTAAAACACACCTAAGTGTGAGTCTTCATGATTTCTTGGTATTTCCTACACACCAAAAGAGGGGAGTTAATGTTGATATCTAAGTTTGGTGGGGAGATCTGAAGATGTCTTTTCCATTAAAATGGTCTGACTATCGAGCTTGATCAGTGGATTTTCCATTTTTCTTCTCTCAAGCATGCAAGGAGCCAGATTTGATAGATTAGGGGTGGAAGTGGTTGGAAAATTGAAAAAGGAGTGATCTACTAGAGGAAGGAGTTGAATGCGGGAGATATTTGATGAGATCTTCCCCTCGAGCACTGGTGACTTTTTTTAGATCCATTCCTAGGAATCATGATCATGATCATGGCAAGCACTTGGTGCACTCAATGTCTAGATTTTTGGGGGAAAAGGGTCTATTGTAAAATTTTATAAATGGCACAAATTTTTCATGTAAATGGTTGGAGTGTTAGGGGTCGAGACTGAATTTTCTAATAGAAAAGGCTTGACAGAGCCCATCATTTTGAGAAGCCATTTGAGAAGCTTGTATATCTCTTTTGTATTAAATCTTGATCATGTCAAGGTGGTTACAAGTGTACAACCATTGACAAGCTCTGAGACTATTCTAGAAACTTTCCCTGCTGATAGATTTAATCAAATTTGAGTTATTCTGTGTTGTCTTGAGAAAAATGTGTTTGTTTTATTTCTAATGTATGCGAGTAGTTTTTCTTTTTTCTGTTGCAATCTTGTATTAAAATATGATTCAATCACATACCTCAATCCTTGTGTGATAGTTTAGTGGCATCTGTAATTTCATTTCTCAGAAGAGCTTTCATCTGGGATTGGAATAAATGATTTAAAATCACTTTTCTTTCATCTATTGATAGAGATTATCTGTAAGCCTCTTGGGTGTACCTTAGGCATGATTTGACTTAGATCTTGATGCTTTGTTGGATTTTCTAACTCGAGCCCTTCGTGATAGAATCTCAAATATTGTGTGAAAAATGCTAATCTGGGCCTCCATTAAAGCACATATTCTAGTTAAAGAAACATTTTAGCTATTATGTGGCATTCTAGTTGGTTTAACCTTCCATTTTGTAAGATTCCTCAAGGATCTAGTGAATCAAGTTCATCCTGCCCCACCTCCCACCAAAAATTTATTCAAAAACAACCAATCCTACCCATACTACCCCTGTTTGTCATGTGTGTATGCCAATGCATAATCCCCATCACCAAACATGCAGAAACAATCAGGGTCCCAAATGTCTTTAGTAACCTTTGCCTTGTTGTGAAAATATCTCCATGATCTAGAAGTGACAACTCGTGAGAGTCATATTTGGTGTGTTGATCATATTTTCCCAAGGTCTTCTCTATAAAATTTATGCAAAAGAAGGATTTATCATTGTTCTTCAATAATAGAGGTTACAAAATAGGTTCTCTTACCTTGGTTGAAAGGCACAACCTAAAATAGTTAGGATCAGATGGCATCCTTTTAAGGTGCTACCCACCCCTTTCAAAACATGAGTGCTAACAAGTCAGATAGATTGCTTCCCCGCTACAAAATGACATACATGATTATCTATCTACCTCTGAGTGTCCTGTCAACCCAATTTATTTCCCACATGTCATATCTTCCCTTTTAATTTAAATTTAAGCTAAACTAGTTAATTAAGATATATTAGCAAGAGTTAATAAAGTAATAATATTGGCCCCATAATTACACTCATGCACAACAAATTAAAACAACAAAATTAAAAGAAAGGGAACACATTACACCCATGGCCACATAAATGAGGTTACCCCCCTTATGGGAACCTCCTAACAAAGCATGCAACAACACAACTTAACATTGGACACAACTTGACAAATTTTTGCCATGTTGCATAGCTCCTGACATCTTTCTGTGGTTGGTCCCCTATCCCCTTTCGATGTATGTGATAAAATGTCCTATAACACAAATTGAATACCCTCTAGCCTTATGGCCATATCAACAACATCAAGAATAATATACATATAGAAATCAATAATCATCATGCAAAATTAGCAATTCTATCATCTATCATCATACAAATTAATTTAATTTTAACATCCATAACTTCATAATTCTACTCAAAATATCTAACATAGGCTATGCATCAAGAATATGACATGTTAGTATAAAACAAAAATACTACAAATCAACATATATATCTGTCCATCATCGTAATCTAGTGCATCATAATTAAAATGTAAATCACAACATGTCAATAGTCCAAATATATGCATATTCTATCATCTATTGATCAATATATAATAATCAAAATGTCTAAGTATCAATCGAATAGTAATATCATCATAATGAAATAGTGTTGAAGAGGAGTCGCACTACATCTCCCTCCCCTTAGACTCAACTTCCTTCTTGAAGTTACTTAAATAGGTGTGGAAATTGGGCCCATAAAAAGTAACATCCTCCCATGTGGTTGTAGTCTCATCATACCTATCCCACTAGAATCACACTAGGTCAATCTCGCAGTCTCGAAGGCCCGGATCATGCGCTCTATGATGCATACGGATCCAAAGTCACCTCCCCCATCTCCTTCACCTACTATTTGGTCAATCCAATACATGAAAGGGATCTAAATGTATCTCCTAAGAAAAGAAACATTAAATACATCATGGACTTGAGACAAGCTAGGTGGTAAGGCTAGATGATAAGCTAAGGGACCAATCTGCTCCAAGATCTTGAATTGTCCCACGAATCTAGGAGCTAACTTAGAGCCTTTTCCATAATGGATATGGATCTTATGAGGTCTGACACGAAGAAACACCTTCATTCCCACCTCATAGCTGTGGTCAACTTTCCTCTTATTTGCATATTTCTTTTGTCTATCATGTGCCTCATGTAGTCTCTATCTGATCAAAATAACTTGTTGTTCCATGTCCTCTAACAAAGTTAGCCCAAGAGATAATCTATATCCAATTTGTCCCAAATCAATGGTGTCCTGCACTCCCTTCCATAAAGTTCCTGAAATGGAGCCATACCAATAGAACTATGAAAGTTATTATTATAAACAAAATCCACCAAGTGCAACTACTCTTCCCACCTTGACTGATGGTCCATGACGTACATCCGAAGCATGTCCTCTAAAATCTGATTCACCCACTTCATTTGTCCATTTATATTTGGATAATATGATGTATTGAAGTTGATACTCATCCCAAGGGCATACTACATGGTAGTCCAAAAATGAGAGGTGTATAAGGGATCGTGGTCACAAATAATCTTCCACGAAATCCCATATAGTTGGAAAATCTCATCTAAGTACTCTCGTACCACTACACTAGTTGTATAGGTGGCCTTTAGTCTCAAAAAAATGAGCCACTTTCATTAATCTATCCACCATGACCATGATGGCATCGTGGTGGTATATCAACGTCGGTAGCGCTATTATGAAATCCATGGAAATGACATCCCATTTCCACTCTGGTATAGCATGTGGATAGAGAAGGCCAACTGGATGTTGATGCTCAGCCTTCACCCTCTAACACTCTAAACAATGAGACATAAACTGAGCTACATATATTTATAGTCCTCTCCAATGGTAAAACTTGTCTCAAAGTGGCGACCATCCTCTTCACCCCTGGATGGGATGAATAAGGTGCACGATGAGCCTTTACCAAAATATCCTGTCTCAAACCTCCATTCCTAGGTACATAGATCCGGCCTCTCTTTCTAAGAATTATTCCATCTATATCAAATTCAAATCCATCAAACTTACCCTCAAGGGGTCTCTGAGACTCAATCTCTACTTTAGCCGCAAAGTAGAAGCTATGATGTGAAAGTTGTCGTAAAATCCTACTTTGTAATTCTATTCCACCTTTGAAGTATCCATAACCAAATGTCTTTGTTGACTCAAAATGTATGCAGCCACATTCTCCTTCCCCTTCACATGCTCTATCTCCATGTTTTACTCACATAGAAACTCCATCGAACATCATTAACAAGCGTTGAGATTGGGCCACGTAAGAGGTGATGTAAGCTCAAATGGTATGACCTAAGAATGAATCTCCTTCAACAAAGGAAAATATTCCAACACACCAAAGCATGCACCACTTCCGCAAGCTCAAGGTCATGAGTCGGATAATTGAGCTCATAATCCTTGATTTTGTGAGACTCAAAGGCTACTAAATGGCCATCCTACATCAAAACACCTCCCAATCCTACCAAAGAAGCATCTGTACACACAAAGAAATCCCTCTAAGGAGTTCACACTGCAAGAATCGGTGTTGTCGTAAGGCATTCCTTCAGTGTACTGAAGGCCTTCACACATTTATCCGAAAAAAAAACTTCTTTCTTTTTTTCTGCAGGGGAAGTAATGAGGTGCACAATCCGAGATAAGTTCTAAATAAATATCATGTAAGTAACT
Organism: Taxus wallichiana var. yunnanensis; assembly: GCA_018340775.1. Taxonomy (NCBI): domain Eukaryota; kingdom Viridiplantae; phylum Streptophyta; class Pinopsida; order Cupressales; family Taxaceae; genus Taxus; species Taxus wallichiana. The sequence continues at coordinate 706,977,279 of CM031243.1, read as the reverse complement.
CGCCTACCCCATGAAAATTTACACCTTGGTCACATTGGCTAGTGCTTGACCAATCCATAATGGATCTAATCTCATAATAATTGACTACGATACCTTCCCCATAAATAATGTGACCTAAGTACTGAACCTTTGAATGGAAAAAGGCACACTTCTCTAGGTTCCCGTATAGCAACTACTCTCGAAGACACTGCAAAACTTGGTGAAGGCTCTCCTCATGCTCCTCATGTGTGCGTGACTAAATCATAATGTCATCAATAAAAACAAGAACGAAGTGATAAAAAAACATCCTGAACACCCCATTCATCAAACTCATGAATATTGTAGGGGTGTTTGTCAGAACAAAGGGTGCCATTGTGAACTCATAGTGGCCATATCTCATGTAGAAAGTTGTCTTATGGATATATGCCTCCAAATCCCCAACTGATGGTAGCCTACTTAAGAACTATCTTAGAAAATATGGTGACCTCTTCATCTGATCAAATAAATCATCTATTCGAGGAAGGGGGTAATGATTCTTGATTGTTACTTTGTTTAACTATCTATAGTCCACACACAAATGCAAATATCCATCGTTATTCTTCACAGAGATCATTGGTTCACCCCAAGGAGATACACTAGGATGGATTATGCCTTTCTCAAAAAGGCCCTCCAACTGCACATTGAGCTCACATAACTCAGGTGTGGTCATCGTATACACTACACATGAGAAATTCTCCACTCCCGAACCAAATCAATATGAAAGTCTATCTCATGTGGGGAAGGTAACCCTGACAACTCCCTAGGAAAAAAATTGAAAATTCCTACAAAATGGGGTGGTCATCAAGTGATGGTCCATGAGTCTCATCCTCTGATCGGTCACTAACAGTGATGGCATATACCTGACAACCACGTCTCGCACACCGCTTTAGTGGCATAACATATATGGTACGAATAGAGATGGGTCTCCTAACTCCAACTATCACTTCCTTAACTCCCAAATTGCCTACACAAGATATAACCTTGTTGTAGCAATTTTCTCTATGTTTAGACAACAAATCCATGCCCAAGATAACTCCATATGAACTGGTGGAAGGATATGAAGATCTAAATTCGAGGTGAAGGGTCCTAGGTCCACTACACACTCCTTAACTAAGGAGTTCACTCGAGTTTACCTCCGTAAGCCATCTCAACATCCCAACTAAACTGCCACCATCCCGTTTGCTCTACTAAATTTGGAGAAATGAAAGAATCAAGAGCTTGAATCAAATAAGATAGGGGTAGAAATACCACCAATGCTACTTGTGGTCTCAATCACTGTGCCCTAATGCTCTGCCTAGTGGTTCTCAACCGTAGTATAAATCCTGTGTCTCTTGGCCATGTCACCAACCGTATGCTCAAAAATAGGTGTCTTACCCTGATTAGTATGGTTTTGACAGGGATTCTATCCAATGATTACCATGTACACCACACTCATTGTAATTACCTGGTCCTCTCCACCGAGCGATACTCCTCCATGTGGCTCGTAGTCCATGCTTTACAACTTGATGATCCTGCCATAGATCTATGTGGGTGATGCAATGGACATACTCTTGGTGACTATGATTGAAGTGGAGCTTTTTCCTATTAGGATCCCCAGCTTATAGGTCACATACTACGCCCTCTCTAAGCATCATGGCAATGAGGAGGTCAAAAGGGTGGTTGAGTTTGTTGTTTTTTCTCTGAGGAGGAGTTCTCAAGGAAGATTGTGCTTTGAAGTGTGTCTTCCACAAGGAAGAGGAGTTGATCCCCTTGACCAACTATCTTGCATCTGCTGTATACGACTCCTCACTCTGTCTCAATATTTTTGAGTCTTCCCTAGGTTTCCTCTACATTATAGGCCTTCTCCATGACCTATGATAGTGTCCACGGATAATGAATGCGCACTACCCCACCCAATCTGCTCATCCTGTATGTATTCTAAATATGCTAAAGAATATCTAAAAACCAACCCTCATACTCTGCTATCGTCATGGATGCCTGGCATAGATCATGGAACTCATCAATCTACTGCTAGATGAATCTCTTGGATATGTATCTACTCCTGAAATTCCCCTCGAAGAGCTCCAAAGTAACTTGTCTTTGAATCTACATGGAGCTTTTATTCCTTAGTCCTCCACCAAACTCCGGCTCCATCTCTTAGAAGGTGGATAGAAACATGAGCTTTCATGTTGTTAGTACAAGGACATATCTTGAAGCATCCACTCAAGCTAACTAACCATGCCTCGGCTTGAAATCCTCTTGTGTCTCCAAAAATGAGGCGAGTGTAACTTCAATATCTCTCTGATGTGATATGTTGTTTTCGACTTTTCGGCCCCTAGGTCTCTTTGAATGATCATCCCTCAACCTAGGGCTCATTGAATTGTCTTTATGTCCCGTAGCTCTATCTTTGTGCTCTCAAGGTTGTGACTCGTGTCCAAACGACTATGCGTGAAAGTTCTCTGCCCTATCCTCAACACTGTGAGGTGAAGATACACAAGCCTCCACTGATGGCCTTTTTCCTGTTCTGCTAGGTCGCCCTCCTAAAGATTGTCCACGTAAAGTGACATTAACATCATGTAGTGTCTGTAGTATCTAAGGTAATATAGTCACTAGTGCCTATATGGGGGTGGAAGATCTAGGTTCACGTGTAAAAACCCCTTGTTTAGTACAAACCGCCTATACAAACCAAGAAAGGAGTTAGTTTATCATTTTTTAAGCTTTATCTTTTCGTTTTCTATATTTTAAAATATCATGCAATGTTGTGTGGTCAAGGTTTAGAGTTGCACTATGTTTACTTGTTGTGTTTTTGTTTCCAAGTATGCCCAACGTCCAAGCGTTGAACCCACGACTTTGATACCAATTGTAACACCAACAAAATTCTACACTCAAATCGAAATAGAAACTTACAATCTAATACTCAAAATTACGGTAATTTTTTTACTTTATTAAAATAGATTTTGCAAGGTTAAACATTATCCACAGTTTAATAAATTTCCTGATTAAGGTTTCTACACGACCTTGCAGAAGTTGGAATTAAATTAATAATTAAATATTATTAATTTATTTCTTAGAAATATTTACGATTTAAAACATTTACCAAGTTCCATTAGTTTACTTAATTACTATACACCAAGTTTACTTTATTTCCTATATAAAACGTTTAACTATTATGTCTAGCCATTAAGTGGCCCCATTCACCCCATTACCCATGCACTTTTTATTTAAATTTCAATCCCAAAAAAATACCTCCCACTCAAGTGATGTAGGGTTTAATTTGAGCCATTACACCAAATCTATCCTAATCATAGGATTTGGGTTTCCCTAAATATCCTTATAGGATTTTTTTAATTTCTATTTGCCCCAATTTCATCCTCATTTGTTCATTCTTGTTTTGTAGGTTTGGAAGAGGAGAAGCCACGAAAGCAAGAAGTGAAACTATCAAGAAATTTCCTTGTTTCTATTTGCAAATGGAGAAATATCCCTCCATTCTTCTCTTCATAGTTTAGTTTATTCAAGGGTTTTCTATTGTAAGATTCCTCATTTTCTTATTGTAGAGATTCCACCATGAATTTGGTTTTGCTATTTAATATATACATTCTTTAAGTTCAAAATTTCAGAAACCCCATTTCATTAGATCTAAGAGATTTTACACATTTGGATTCCCATAAGAGAATTTATATGCTTAAACAATTGAGTTTGATCATTTACTAGTTGTTGGTAGTTTCATTTTGAAGTTTTAAAGCTTAGATTTTATTTAAATTAAATCTAGTTTTTTTACAGTTGTTATTTTATTTTTCCGTCAAAAGTGACGAAATTGCCACCCTAAGAAGTTCGGCATTCTAGTGACCACTCCCCTTCCTAGTGGGCAGTTCATTGACCACTGCTCTGGGCCGGGTGATAGTTCTAAAATTGCCACTCTAATAGGGTGGTAGTTCTGTTTCTTGAAAACAGAACCTTAATTCCAAGCAATTTTAAAATTGTTTTCTACTTAAGTTGGTTTTTAAGGAAACATTAACTTTAATTAATGTGTCTACAATTCATTAGTTGATAGATTGATATCATATCTTCCTTTCATAACTTAAAATTACCAAATGAATAGATTTTCCATTCAAACATACAACTTTCAACAATAGGAAATGTAAGTTTTTTTTTTTTAAACATACATTGGAATTTCTATTTCCAACCATACAATACGAATATGATAATTACAAGTTGTAATAACATTATTTTATAATACAATAATTATAAATCCCTTTTCTTACAATAAAATTAGTCCTTTCCAATAAGGTATAGAACAAAATTTCTTTCTACGCTCAACTAAATCACTACAAATTGGAATAAATGAAATATACAAGAATTTCTTTCAAACATACAAAATTTACAATCTTCCACTCTAAGTGGGAACAATAATAAATTTTACAACATGGATAATTATTCCAACAAGGTCAAAACACAAGTCTTCTTTCCAAGTCATCTCCCAACTTCATAGTTTTCAACTTGCATCCTTAAACTCTTCAAAACTTGAATCACCATACAAATAAAGGGGTATAGGCGATGCTCTCCGCCCAACATATAATCCAACAAGAGGATAATTCATCCCCTTATTGGCCCCCAAGCCACAACCAAAGAACAATATGGGGTATTATGAAACATTTGACAACTTTTAAAAGAGGCGTCCCACAAGCATTCAAAAATAACACAATCAAGTAACACATTCAAATAATCCATTCAAACACAATAACAACTTCCCCCCAATAAGCAAAAGGCTTAACTACAACAAGCCAACAAGGAGCATTGGATTATGGGAACCACCTCCTTTTTCTCCCAAATGATGTAGGAGTTCCACCCAAAATCCTTCACGTGTATAACTCAAAACATAATCAAATCCTTAATTCTCCACTTACAAATATGCAAAATATATCCATGTTATCCTTTTCACTCCCCATAGGTGGAACTCAAACTCACACTCCATCCATAATTCATACCTCACATCTTCCTTTTCCCTCCCCAATGATCCCATAAATCCATCTCCCACACACAACTTAAGGCAAAGCTACCCATTCACAAATCAAACATAACCACAACTCTCATACAATATACAAACAAACACAATTTCTCCATCAAAACACACTAATACAAAAATGCAAAAGGATGAGAGCCTACGTCTCCATCAAGCTTCCAATTATTTTACTTAACAAGCTTTAGAATCCTTCACACCAATCTCATCTAAGATGCAACTCCAAAAGACAACTCCAAGTATGAAAAACAAGACCAATTTTCAAAAGTGCAAGAGAAGCAAATAAGGAAAGTAACCGAAAAGCCATCAAAATAATCAAATAAATAGAAAAGGGATGTGGTGATGACGAGGTCTCTCCATGTAGGATTCCACTTCATCATCCCTCCATTCTAACACACAATTCAAACACCAAGCCCAAAGTAATTAAATGCAAATGTAAGACTTATGACATGCCCACATGAAACTCGAACTTGCACACCATTATTATCAATGACAAACTTAAATGTGGTAAGTAAAAGGTGCAATTATTGACCCTTTTTACACTAAAAAATGCATTAAAATGGTCAAAATATTTCCCATACTTCATAAGTAGGGTTGGTAGGAGAGTTTGAGATGTGAGGGACAAGGTTAACTTATCCCTCAAGTCTCCAAAAGTGGCCAACAAGGCCAAATTCGAATTTTGGAAGGATGGTGGAGTACACACCACCTAAATGCATTTAATCAAATTCACATCATGCAAAAAACAAGGACTATCTACTCAATTTATTTCCCACATGTGATATCTTCTCTTTTAATTTAAATTTAAGCTAAACTAGTTAATTAAGATATATTAGCAAGATTTAATAAAGTAACAATATTTTCCCCATAATTACACTCATACACAACAAATTAAAAAACAAAATTAAAAGAAAGGGAACACATTACACCCATGGCCACATAAATGAGGTTACCCCATATGGGAACCCCCTAACAAAGCATGCAACAACACAACATAAAATTATACACAAGTTTTCAAATTTTGGCCGTGTTGCACAACACACGACATCCTTCCATGGTTAGTCCCTATTCCATTTCAATGTATGTGATAAAATGTCCTGCTGACACAAACAAAATACCTCTCTCGCCTTACGATTGCATCAATAACATCGATAATAATACACATATGGAAATAAATAATCGTCATCCAAAATTATCACTTCTATTATTTATCATCAAACAATTTAATTCGATTTTAACATCCTTAACATCATAATTCTACTCAAAATATCCAACATAGGCTATGAATCCAGAATATGACATGTTAGTATAAAATTAGAATACTGAAATAAACATATATATTTGTCTATCATTGTCATCGAGTGCATCATAATCAAAATATAAATCACAACATGTCAATAGTGCAAAATCTACATAGTCTATCATTTATTGATCAAGATATAATAATCCAAATGTCTAAGTATCACTCCAATAGTAATATCATCATAATGAAATATCATTGAAAAGGAGTGGGCACTACACAAAACATCTACACTAGCCAAGAAAGTTGTATATAGGTCACACCTTTGTCCATAGAAAAGATGTCTTTTTAAACGCATGAAAAGAGAGATACGTATTGGTGTAGGTGGTAATTTTTAATCCTTTATTTATTTATTGAGTGTAATTCCACCTCACTAGGTGAGTCATATAAATTAGGTGAGCATAGATCTAGGTGTCATATTAGTTATGACAGATTCCCTTAAGGAATTTGTCATATGTGTAAGTGTGTCATAGAGTTAATTTATCCTTTCGGAAAGTAACTACTCTTCTCTTTATTGGAGGCATCATTTTTCAACATAGGAGTTACTCACTCACTCCCCTATGTGCACACCACTTCATTTGATCTATGGCATTCATAATCCATTCCATTTTTTTAATCTTGATTTCACATATGCATGCACATTACTCTCTTAAGTTTTATTTCTTGAATCTTGCAATACCATCTCGATTAAGTGAAACTTTTACGCATGTGGATTCCCTCCAAGTCTTCATACTTCATCCCTCCATCATGGTATCGAGCTTGAGGACCGAATCTGTTTCTTGCCATAGTTTCTTACTACTCTCCTCCTTGCGTTTCTTGTGCAAGCTCTTTTTTCCCTTGTGCTCTACTTGCTTATTTTGAGATTTTATGTGGTTGGTTTTGTGTGTTGGATTTTTCCTCTTAGTGGTTTAAAGTGTTCAACAAAACTTTCAGGTTTAGAAGGTGCAAGGTTGGTTTTTTGAAAAAGGTCAAAGATGTCAAAAAGGGCCCATCTCGGCCCCGCCACCGAGCCAGAACCAATTTGTCCCGCAACTCACCCCTTTCACAACTCGCCTAGTTAACACGTTGTTTCTCGACTCCCTTGTTTAACTCATTTTTTTCCTACAAGATCGTCTTGTGCATGATATTGAAATTTTACGAGTTCATTTAGGATGGCTCTGCAAACATCCCTTACTCCACGTAAATTTACTCGTGGTTTAGATTTACACCAGCCCAACCATACTTTTGTTGTCATTGTGTTCATGTGAGACCTCTATTTGAGATCTTGTTGGCATCTCGGGCTATGTAGTTTCTTGCTTTAAACCTCGTGTAGCTCATTGTTCTCGAATCTAGCTTCATCCTCAGATCATTTTTGTTCCTTGGCTCATTATCTACGTGCTTTGACCGTGGCCTTCACCGCTCAAATCATGCTCGATAGTTCTCTACCATGTCTGTCCACTTGTGGCCATTATACCAACATTGACGAGCAATATACGGAAGTTTCCTCGTCGCCTGTTACTCTGCTACATGAATCTCCCCTAGAACAGTTTCACCATTACATCTCTACCTAGTTCCTATTCTTGTGTCATTACACTGTTATTAGAAGCTCTAAGCACAAGGGATCTATTGCATGATTGTTTCCACACTCAATTCAGTTGTTTCTAAACAACTCCAACGTGTGTTAACTCCCTCTCCGTCACGCTCCACACATCTCGACTCAAACACATTCAACACTAACTCGGTGGGATATCTTTTTACTCGATATTATTGTGGCCTTGAGTTGGTCGCATCTACCAAACCAGACTCGACTACATGTTTCTCTTCATCAACTTGGGCCTCGTACACACCACTCGGTCCCTCTTTGTCCAACTTGTTGGCATTGCCTCCTTTCACGACTCATAGTCCCTTCAAAATAACTCGATCACTACCCCATTGAGGCACTCTATAGAAAACTCGGTCAATGACTTGGCTTTCAACTCACCTCACAACTTGAGAATCTCATTGCACCAACTTTGGAGCTCACCCATCCAGCCAACTTGCCGAGTTGATTTGGCTCACTAGGACCAAAAGGGAAATTTATTTCTCTTCTCCAAAGTTTTTTGTTTTTTTGTTGAATATTAATTTCCTTTTTAATCTCATCTTTAACTAAAAATAAGTAAATTTACAAGGGGAAAATATCATCCTTTTTGCTTTTTATTGGCTTTGTAGGCCCCACCTCTTGGAATCCCTTCCTTCCACATTTAGGGGGGTATTATTATTTTTTGGTTCCTTTTTTTTCTGCACCTCAGCTACACACCTTTTTTTTCATGGATCCTCTTACAATTCCTTTGCTGACCCATTTTAACTATCAAGAATGGTTGGATGCTAAATATTTTTTCTTGAAAAAAAACAATTGTTTCGGATAACCACGAGTTTGCAAGCCAAACCTACAGATGTAAGAGAAAAGGAAAATTGGCTTGATAAGTGTGATGAAGCCAATGGGTTTTTGTCTCTTTGTGTGTCTCTAGAACTGCAATTCCACATTTCTTAGCAAAAACACCCAAGGAGGTTTTGGATGCTCTACACAAACATTTTGGGAAATAAGATGAAATGAGAGGACATGAACTTGAAAAGGAATTGATCAACCTAAGTCCCAATAGTTTTGACACCCTTAAGGACTTCTTTACCAAGTTCAAATCAATTAGATTATAGTAAGAAGCTTGTAGAATAGACAAAAAGGAACCACATCTCATTCTCTTGGTCCTTGTAAAACTTGGTCCCGAATACTCTGTTTTTGTCTCCACTTTTTATGCAATAAAAAGGGCACTTGGTAAATTTTGGTCTATATCCTCACTTGATGAGTTTATTGCTGATTTGATCAGGGTACAAGATAAATTGATTCAAATTGGCACCTTAAAATCCACAAAATCCCATGCTCTCATTATTAGAAAGGAAAACTAGAAAGCTTAAAAGGTGAAGAAACAAGAAAAGGATCATGAAAAGAAGGACAAACCTAAAACCAACTCTTTCACTTCCTCTTCTAGTTCCAAACCTCCCAAAGGATAGATCAAATATGGGCATTCCATGGCAGGCATGATGAAGAAAATTTCTTGAAGAAAAGATTGATCTCCTAACTAATCTGCTTGAAAAGAACAACATTGAGTTCAAGATTCTCTCAAATCAATGTTATCACTGAATCACAGCACCCCTATGTTTATACAAGCACATATACTTGAACTCACGGTGTGATTGGATAACATGGGTACTATCTCCAAGTTGTGGGACTTGCTACTTGAGATAGACCTCCATCGAGAGAAAGCTTTGGTTTTTGCACCTAAACTACCTGCCACAATCTACTCTAATGCAGGGGAAACTAACTATTCTAATATAAATTTCCAAGGGACCAGGGAGAGAGAATGCATAAAATGAAAGCCTACACTACAACGGTGATACACCAGAAAAGGAGGGTGTGAGAGTAGTCTTCAAATGCGTGAGATACAGAAGCAAAGCACACGCTAGAAGGGGTGATGACAGTTCTCTATAATCTAGCAAAATGCATTTTACAACAATATTTCAAACATACACAATGATAATGGATCCCTACAATAACATAATAATAGACACAATATTCTTGTAATCAAGGTTAAAGGGGCAAGAAGAATGCAAGAAAACACAGCAGGGGAAGATACATCCACAAACTTATATTTTATTGCTTCCTGATATGCACAGTTCAATCGGTTACAAGGTAAGGGCCTGGATCACCATGCAAGGAGTCCACAACAAGGGCCTACAACACATTGGCTTCACAAAGCAATTTTGGCAGAGCTTTGCTACAAAAACTACCTCCCCTTTACAATGAGCCCAACACTCCAATTTATAGAAAAATGAGAAGAGAGAGAGAGAGGGAAAATGGAAATCCCTGAAATCTTTCCTTCAAACACTTGTAAGAGGCATTAAATGGAGTAAAATGATTGTATATTACTTGCAAAAGGCTCCCCATACTGTCCCAGGTGTTGCAGCAGAGAAAGAATGGTGACCATGCCTCTTAATTGCACTCCTAACTACCAAATAAAACATTGTTATGAATGAGACCACGTTTTCTAAAAAATCTTGATCAATCTCTCATAAAATCCATAATTTCTTGATTGTTCTGTATATCGGCTCAAGCCACGATTCCAACGGTATCAATTTTGTGCGATTTCATTGAGAAATGCAAAAGTTATGGCCTTCTCGAGTGCGGGCAGCTATTTTCGCTCGCAGGCGTTTTCTGTCATTTTGACGGGAATGAGCATTAACCATCACATTTGACTCGGAGCTGAATATGTTTCTTTTAATTAAATATATCTACCCTCACTAAAAATAAGAAATCTAATTTTGTGAAAATCCACCCTCATTAAATATATCTACCCTCATTAACCGACTCGAGACGAATATGTAGGACGTCGTGCTCATTCCGTAAAAGTCCAATTTTGTGAAAATCGAGCTCGCATCAAAAGATATGGGCATTTGAAGTTCACGGGTCAAACGTTGACTTTTCTTCTTTGCCTTCGACCGTTTCGGCTTTTCGCATCCCGCGCATACTTTTTTCCTCAAACAGCTGTCCCCTGATGTACACATTCTCCCACATCGGCCGATTCGGGCTTCCTTGTCTCTTTTGTGGCTTTTTCACCTTTTCGCGTCCCGCGCGTCCCTCACGTACTTTTTTCCTTGCTGCTATCCCGAACACATTCTCCCCGAACTGCCCGAAATGGACTATCTCTCCTCAAATCGGCCGATTCACATCCCATGCGTACTTTTGTCCCGGTTGTCCCAAACCACGTGAAACAAAAGACTTAGATGATTTTTATTACCTTCGGCTGTTTCGGCTTTTCGACGTGTTAGGTCCCGACGTCCCAATGATGGCCCCACGGACCGCCTGGGACAAAAATGTCTGACTTAGCTTATTTTCTTTGTATTTTGGCCCCAAACTTGGTACGACAAACCTCAATACGACCCGCACTGTACGACCCGAACCCTTCGACCCGAAATGCTTTCAAACAATCCCGCAACCTTATTTTTTTGCATTTTTCCATTTTTTCTAACTCTTTGGGATTTCTTCTGGATGGAAGAGTTAGAGAGAAGCCGAGGGGGCCCCAAAAAATATGATTTCGGGCCTTGAATCAATCTACTTGCTCGGGGCTCAAGAATTTGATGCATGTTATCAAAATTACCTTGAGGGATGAATTTTGATAACAATCACTTTATCATCTCAAGAAAGTTCTAAGGAGAAAGAGAGTGAAAAAGGGAAAGTGAAAGTGAAAGAAAAAGGGAAAGTGAAAGTGAACAAAAAGAGAAAGAATCAAACAAGGAGAAACTAAAGGGAAGAGCTCTAGTGACATTTGTGCCACCTACTCCTACATGGATCATTGATTTGGATGCAACTCATCATATGACCTCAACAGACATTGAGTATGCTTCTATGGAGCTTTGTGGTATGTCGTTTATTCAACTTGGTGACAACACTACTACACAGTTTTCCAGGAGAGGATCAATTGAAGTGAGTGGTGGTACTTTCAATAATGTTCTTAGTATCCCTTCACTTTCAACCAATCTTCTTTCAGTTTATCATATCACTCACCTTGGATAAGGCATGTGGGTTGAGTTCACTCCGGATTTAGTTTATGTTAGAGAGCTACACAATGACGTTATTCTTGCAATTGATATATTTGACCATCACACTTCACATGCGTAAAATTTTTCCTTAGATTGGAACAACACCTTATCACTTCGAGGATCTTCTTCTTCCTCTTCCCTTAGCATAGGGTCACTCATGACTGGTTCATCTTCTTGGGAGGTTGGATAACACCACTTCTTCTCTACTTCTTCTTCGTAGAATTTTAGGGGAGTTTCTCTATCTCGTGTAAGTGGATGTTTTTCCAACTGGGTTTTCCTTCACTACTTGATATTTTTGTTGTGCATGAGTACCTCATCAAAATTAGTTTCTGGGACCCATATTCCATTGTGTGTGTGTTTTTTTGACTTGCCTTGCCTCATCCTAAGTTTCGATGAGCGGGGGTGTTGGTGTGAGTGGTAATTTTTCATCCTTTATTTATTTATTGGGTGTAATTCCACCTCACTATGTGAGTCATATCACTTAGGTGAGCATGGATCTAGGTGTCATATTAGTTATGATAGATTCCCTTACAAAATCTTTCATATGTGTAAGTGTGTCATAGGAGTTACTTTCTCCTTTCGGAAAGTAACTCCTCTTCTCCATCATGGAGGCATCATTGTTTCTACATGGGAGTTACTCATCACTCCCCTATATGTACACCTCTTCATTTGATCTATGGAATTCAAAATCCATTCCATTTTTTCAATCTTGGTTTAACATATACATGGACATTGATCTCTTAAGTTTGCTTGCTTGAATCTTGCAACTCCTTCATCTCGGTTGAGTGCAAATATTTGATGCACATGGATTCCCTCTAGGTCTTTGTCCTTCATCCTCCATCATTCCTTCCTTGGTTGCATAGATAGTAGATGTTATTTGTGTACGAAAAATTTAATCCATGGGTCATGTAGATATTAAATTCCCACATTTTTCTTTCATTTCCCCTTTAGTTGTGAAAGGACTAATTGTTGGTACCATAAATTTGAGGAAAAATTAACAAATTAATCCGACTATGTGACCCCTCCATATAGCTAAAGAAAATGAGTTACAAAGTTATTCTTAATCTCAATAATATTTTTTATTAAGTTCCTTCATGTTCTCCATTACTTCTTTGATCGTACATGCCTTCCCACAAAATATTCTCTCTTTGTTTCCTCATAAGTAATTATATGAGGGTTTAGTGTTGTTTATTTTATTTTATCGGTATTCATGTCTAAAAACACAAAACATCTCGCACTAGCCAAGCAAGTTGTATATAGGTCACTCCTTAGTCCTTACAAAATACACCTTTTTAAATGCATGACAAGAGAGATACTTACATCCATACAACAATTTAAACCTCAAGTGCATGAATTGCGAAGTCTCAAGCAAAGGTTACATTTGAGGGCTCTTTAAAGGTTTTTAAAGCCGTATGCGTACTTGCAAATATTTGAATTAACCATCACATTTGACTCGTGTATCTAGAAATTCACCATAAATTTCTACATAAATTTAAATGTGAATTATATATATATATATATATATATATATATATATAAAATTTATATTTAAAACAATCATATAAATATAGAATATTTGGTATAAATAACAATAGACATGCAACCCATTTAGACTTTATATATTTTATATGTAAGATAATTGCAAATATTTAAATTAATTGTCACATATGACTTGCCTACCTATATTTTTACGTAAATTTATATGTACATTATACAAATATATATTACAAAGAATCGAGATAAAAATAGAATAGTTGATAGAAATAACACACTATTTTGTATTTGTCAATGGCAATATTGAAAAATTAATGTTGCCCAAAAAAAATTTGATAGGCATAGAAAGCCGTCAAATGTAACCCATACTATCAAGTCGAGAATTCGAACCAAACGACATATACTCTGATGTATGTAATTTCATATTCCTAACTACCAGGATTTACATTCAGTGTGCCTTGTATGTAGGATTTCGTTGGTCATGCTCAAATTGTCCTCGTAACTTACAAACTAGGGTAACATACATTATTCTTTACTCTAAGTGTAGCAGACACTAAGTGGCCAAACCTACATAGTGTTTTTCTAGGCAACACCCTCGTAGATCCTTAGGATGCTCGACGATGGAGGAAGCTCAACATTATTTCCATCCTTGATCATGTTTCTACATACTTGTGCACCAAAGATTTGGATCGAGGATTGGGAAACCCTTATTTCTCCCAAAAACGTGTTTGACTTAATAAGAACTTGCTCCTCTCTACTTTTATCCACATTCGTTCGTTAAAATTGAATTCATCGATCACCACAACCTCAACATGTTGAAGTCTTTGAACCTCCCCATTACTCGTGTTATTGCCTAGAATACACGACAAGGCATCTCAGTGGATCCTAATGATGTTCAACTTCAACACAAAATACTTGTATGCAGACAACAAAAAGTAATGTCGACAAAAAAATTATGGGTTCAAGTTGCCTTGTGATCGGTTCATTAGGCACTATCATTAACATTTTCTACAACAACTCCAATTCATCGCTACACCTAACACTCTTTGTTGCCATCAAATTTGATGAATACATGTACCCTCTACCACCATAATGTCTCGGCATGTACTACCTTCTCTGGGATCCCTTTCGGCATTCCCATCACACAACCCAAGTGTGATTGCTAGTCAAACAATACACCAAAGATAGGCAATAGGAGCAGGTATATTGTTGTCTTCCACGGAGCTAAAAATGACGATGGATGCAATGGTTTTGGAGGATCAACCACGATAACGTAACAACTAACTCAGGTTCTCATTTCCCGAACGCATATCATGAAATGCCAATGTCCATGCACAACGAGGAATTTGAACTCCGCAGAGAGAAGGCCGAATATTGAGATCAGGCCAAAGTGATATAGAATGAACCGTATACGAGCTGCAGATTCATCTGCCAGAAAACACTGGATCGTAGAAAGATAAATGGAATGAGGACAACTTCTATTTATCCCCAACACATCAAGAGTAGGAGCAGTTTCAATGCAAAATAGAAGGCACCTAGAAGGAAATCAATTCCAGTATGACTAACTTAAAAAAACATTTGTGTCCACGTCTCTACTACTGTCAGTATTATATCCCCTAATTCTAATATGGAACACACATATTCATATACATATACTTTGGCTTAGAAAAACGCAGTTAAAACTATGAGAGTCATTATATAAATCAAAACGATGGAATATACCTGAACATACGGCAGGATATTACCTAATATTTGAACTCCAAACTTAAATATCAATATCAGAAATTAAAGGATGCCATATGGCACACTGAAAAAATAAAATAAAATTAAAGTGGCAATAATAATACAAAAACACCCTGTTGGGATGTGGACTCAATTTTATCAGCAATTTGATATGAGCTCCAAGTCCCTTCAAGTATGTCTATACCCAGCTGTAATTGCAATATAAGATCACGCTACTCAGAGAATATTCAGCAATCTTGTATTCATTTGTTATTCTCACAAGATAAGAATCCTCAAAATTTTCACCCATTTGGTTTGTAATGCTTTTCAGTTTTGTTTCCAACAAAACAAAACAAAATATCCACCCACTTGAACAAAGGAGCATCATGAATTTGTTTCCTACAAAACAAAAAGTTGGATTGTGTTTTGATATTTCCACCGTCTCTATTGCATTGCATAATCCGTTGGTGTGATAATAACAATGGCAGAAGACACCACTTCGATTATTATGATCCTAATTTAGCTCTATATAAGCTTGAATATCAATTAAAGGAAAAGAGATATATAGATTAAGAAGATTTTACGTGGAGAATGGGGGTCTGCACCATCACTAAGAGTTATACTATGCAGATGCTGAGTATCTTAGTGATCGGGTGGAGCATGGGTTTTAATGGAGTCCGAGTTGGAGTTGAAGCAGCACCATATGCGCCTGCCATGTTTGTGTTTGGAGACTCGTTAGCAGATGCAGGAAACAACAATTTCATTCCTGGCTGTACAGTTCGTGCAAATTTCACACCATACGGCATCTCTTTTTTCCCTCGCCCAACCGGCCGCTTCACAAATGGCCGCACAGTTTTGATTTTGTAGGTACGTAAAAATAAAAAATAAAAAATGGCTAGATATCTATAAATGGTGATCAAGAGGACAAGTTCTTCACCTGGATTTTTTGGTTTAATGTTATGTGACTATTTGACGTTCATGATCTATCATGCAGGTTAAAAATACTAATTTTAGATTAGGTTTAGATAAAAAAGTTTAAATTTTATATTAAGTAATTTAATATAAATACATCATCTTTCAAAATTACAATTTTAAATTAAAATACGAATTACTACTATGATTATATGAAATAAAAATGAAGACACTAAAAATAATATGATCCACTTTCACCTTTATTATGATATATTGTGAGCAGTATTTTTATATATTTATTTTATTTTATTTTTAATTAAGGGTAAAGATTTTTTGATTACTCAGATTACAAAAAGGCCAGAAAGCCCAAATAAAACAATTACAAAACAAACAACAAAAATGAAACAACTACCAAGAGTGAAAGAATTCGTTAGGAAGGAGAAACGATATTCTTGGGACTAGATTTTTTTCCTTTTGTGTACCGTTTTCCATGCTTCTTTAGCCTCTTCAACAAGGAGAATAACCTCAATAGCTTCTATTGGCAGATATGTGCTTTTTCCACAGGAAAAATAGGAGGGATATTTTCCCTAGCTGCTTTACACATAATTGGTTCATCAATTTTGTTTGTTTGAGTTACACGATTTGTGTTCTCCTTGTACCCTCCAACAGGGATTTCAATAAGAGGAGTTTCTAGGAACGATTCGGCCATAGCGTCTGAATTTGCATTTGAATCTAAATCTTCCTTAGATTCAAAAACTAAATGTTCTACGTGATGGCATTTTTCCACCAATTCTTTCTCTCTTTTTTAGGCTTTGCCATCCCACATTCAACAATGGTATGACCGAAAAGTGAAACACCTTCTACATCTGAAAGGTAAACCTTTGTAGTCTAATGGTTGAGACCAAGTTCTATTTTGCACTTTGAGCTCAATGGTTACAGGAAGGTTTTTTGAAGTGTCTGATTCAACAAGAATCTTGGCATATATTCATTTAATTATGCATATTTATATTCTTGAAAAAAAAAAGGAGAGCTTGCTCTATAATTACTTATAAATTAACTATAATATTGTATTCTAGTATATTCAAGAAATATATATTTAATTACAAGAAATAAGAAAATGGTGAAAGAGATATATAATATGCTTACTATTATTGCAGCTACCTATCTGAGGCTACCTTTCCTCCACCATTTCTTAAACCAAGGGAAACGTTTTCACGTGGAATCAATTTTGCATCTGCCGGCAGTGGATTGTTGGACTCAACAGGGAATGGAACGGTGTGTTTTCTGAAATTTAATTCCCATATAAATTAAAAATATTTTAAAGATGATTACAATTATAGTTTCTCGAACATTGAATAGCAAATTTTATTAGATATAACTTAAGCTGAATTATTATACTCTTGCAGAATATCATACCTTTGAGTCAACAAATACAACAATTTCAAAACCTATCTTACATTGCAATTAAAGAAAAAGGAGATGACGAAGCCAAGAACTACATAGCTAAGTCCCTTTTTTGTATTTCAATTGGAGGGAATGACATTGATGAATTTTTCACCAACAATACTCTCCCAAATACCAATGCTACACAATTAATTACTTTGCTGGTAAACAAATATGATCGATATTTAACTGTAAGTTTCACACTACTATATTTTAAAAATCAAATATGTTTGATATTTATTATTTTTCAGTTTGGAATCTTTGAGTTTTACCACTGGTTACAGTAGAAATAAATCTGGTCTGTATCTCGTACAGGGACTTTACAATGTTGGAGCGAGAAAAATCCTTGTGGCAGACATTTCTGCTGTAGGGTGTACTCCTTACGCCAGAAATTATGGATTTATTGGATATCACGGATTATGTGTGGAAATAGTAAATCAATTAGTTGTGGAGTATAACAGTGCATTGAGACAGCTTGTGGATCGCTTGAATCAAAATCTAGATGGAATTTCCATCATTCTACTTAAATCTTATCATTACATTATGAAAATGATCAAACATGGTGAAGTATATGGTAAAAATTGTTTCCTAATTATTATTATATATAGTTTTTAGTGGGTTTACATAACAATCATATATGTTAGTTTGCAGTTAGGGCAAATCATTGACATGTAGTATATGGGTAATATTTGTGTTAGGAGTAACAAGAGTATTGTTACACCTGTTCTCACTCTTAAGATTATTTGTAAAATTGAATGGTCAATTAACTAATAAAATGCACTTCAAAAAAGCGATAAAGAATTTATTGGTTGGTTAACCATTAAATCATAAAAATATATGTGATGGTAAGGTTTTCTCTACATTTTGAAGAGTCGCCATAATCAGCTAGTCAATACTAAAAACACAATTGATCACATCATATGCAAATGTCATAAACAGTAAGTATGTTCAGCGTGGCCGACTTAACATGTGGTGTAAGGTTTACTGTTTTCAATAGTTAAAATTGGCTTGAGTAAATTTAAAGACTAATTTAGAAGATCTATGGGTGCAGGATTTTCAGAGACAAAAGAAGCTTGTTGTGGTTCAGGAAGATTTCACGCAGAGGTGGCCTGTGGAAAGACCTATCCTCCTAATCAGTATTGCAAGGATCCAGATACATACCTGTTTTGGGATTATATTCATCCAACACAAAAAACATGTTCCATATTTGCACATGAAATATGGATTGGAAATTCCTCTGTTATGCATCCATTCAATCTGTATACGCTAATATTCGGGAGAAATGCCTCCAACTAATAGATAATTAGGAAGTAGGATCTATTTTCTATTGTAATGAATCTGAGTTTCAAAACACATTATTATGTAATGTCTATTCATTTACATTATGAGATTCTTTTTGACAGTATGTAATGATTGTCTTTGGATAATGATTATCTATTTAATGCTAATGTCTAATGTTTTGAAGAATAAATTTGGATATGGTATTAAATGCTATTTATGTGTTTATAGATTATATGGATTAAAGTATTTATGTGATTTAATTTGTTTGGTCTTGTTTTGTTGATGATTCTTCATTTTTTCAATATAGATATCATTTTGATTTTGATTTTTATTTTATTTATTTTTTTTGATTGTTTGTCATTTTCATAGGATTATGGCTATTTTTATATTTCAAAAACATAGTTAGCTTTAATATATGAAAATGTGACTATATGTGTTCTCTAGTCTTTTCATCATAATTTAGATTTTTTTGAGTTTTTCGTTTATTTTGGTGTCTCCCACTTATTATGTGTCTAGGTGTATATAAACATCATCTAAACAATGATTTTAACAAGTTTGTAAAATAAAATAGTACACGAGTGCTCTTAGAAAAAGTTGAAAACTACAAGGTACTAATCACATTAAATTTGTAAGCAAAGGACTTTTTAGTTAATAAGCATCACTTGTATAAAAACTATGGTTTCAAGAAAATAGATACATATAAGATTCTACTTTATAAGTGAAGGTAATATTAAATATTAAATATTAAATGTATATTTGAGATATATCTATAGAAGTATTTAGAAACATTGAGAACAACCCTCGAACAAGATAATAATTCTTGGTATTGGTATTATTATACAATAAGGAGAAGAGAAGACATCAAAGAAAGCAATCATACTCATCCCTTAACCAATCAACCATTACATTAGAAGGAAAACCTTGCCCTCACTAGAGAAAGGATCGTAGTTTGTTGAAGAATATATGTTGTTGTTAACCAATTCTACCAACCAATATAGAATAAATTTATTTGAATCAATTCATATTTTAAATGTGTAGACATAATTCCATGATGCAATGAAAGGAAAACTCATATTGTTTTATTAACGTAGGTTCTTAAGACATAGTTGAATAATATTTTTGTATAGTGATAACGTAAAAGAGAAGAGGGGGTGTTCGAGAATGAAAAATAGTCTTCTTGAAACCAATCAACCATTATGTTTGGAGAAGGGCCACATCTATTGTGGTGTCACCCCCATTGGCATAAGGATCATGATATACTTAGATTAATATTATAGAACTTTAAAATGGAAACCTAGGGCAATGAATATTGAACTCATCCAGCCACGAGATTAAATTAAGCATTCTAATACAAGATTCAATATGATTGATGTTGGTGTTATTAGAAACATGTGTATGGACCATAAAAATAATCTTCTATTTCCATATTTTGGTTGTCTATGAAATCATAGTAAGGCATATGAGACTTGGTGTAGAAAGGCATATTTTACGCAAAAAAACGAGATTCCTTTTTTATAATAAGACTATAGAATAGAATATGGGAATTATAAGAAATATAACATACTTTCTCTTGAACCAATCAAGAAACATATTGAAATGTGTACGTGCATGATCCACACTTCAAAACTATTAAATAAAGGCATAGGCACATACAATGTCATCTAGAATGGAGTCATTGTTATAATGTATGAATTGTGTATATGAAATCAACGTGTACATTGTCATCTACTAAGATATATCGACACATATAGATACAAATAGCATAGCAACACATTGAAATATACAATGTAGTGTAATTAACTAGACTAGATCATGCAATCAACCAAATTTACTTTATTATTTACTTTTCAATTTAATTTTCTTTAAATGTTATAGAGATGTAAAATTTTAATGAGCTATACCATACCAATTTCTTCAACATTTTTTCCAATAATATGTAAAATTTCCTTATTTTTCTATATCTAGCTTGTTTGCTAAAAATCAAGCTAATAATGGGTCGTAGCATATAAGTTTTTGTAATATTTTTATAAATTTATTTACTAGTATGTTTTAAAACATTTTTGGCCACCACGTGGGACACACTTATATGATATGACCCGAATTTTATTTGATACTAAAATTATAGGAATACATGAGATCATTTATCAATAAAAGTTACACATAACAATTCCTAAAAAATAGGGTTCACAGTAACCACATTCTAGTTACAAACATAAATAAGACTAGCCACAAATAAACTAATAAATTTATTTTATAACTAAACAAATTTACATTACATGATGCATTAATTTATTCCCATAATTCCTCCCCTTGATTCATCATTGTGTCTAGAGAACATGAGAGATATTCTTTGAATGCATCAAATTTATCCCATGCAAGAGACTTTGTGAGGACATTTTCATGTCGTTTTTCTCATCAGAAATAGTGCATTTTAAAAGATCTTTTTGTATATAATGAACTTGTTAAAAGGAATGAAAAGAATATTGTTCCAAGCCATAAATACCTTTGATGCTCATATACCATCAGATTCAATAAGTTCAAATCAATTCAACATAATAACTTTACAAAATCTTTGCAAATAAACAACAAGTAATATCATATATTATATATCATGGAACTCTATGTAGTACAATGAGAAAGGGCTTTGCTTATATAGGAAAGGAAGATCAATATATGAACTATTGAATGCCATATATCAATCCAAAAATAAAGCAAATAACTAGACAAGAAAGACCTAGACAAGACCATAGATCAAGTAAAAACTATACCTAACAACTAGATAATATCCTCCTAATATATAAATAAGATGAAAGAAATATCCACACATAAGTGGGTGAGGATAAATAAAATATAAGGTAAATAAAGTACCTAGGTGAACATGAGCTAAGGTAAACAACCTACTCTAACACTTGTACCTCAATGTTCTTTGTACTTTAGATTGAAACATTGGGTTGCAAAAGGGATTAATAACACCTTCATTATCAACATACAAGAAGGTTGTTTAAATTTTTGTAATCCTTGTCCTTCAAGTATGTGACATAGCCATATCCCTTCATAGAAAACTCCTCATATAGCGTGATATTCCACTTAAATGGAAGATTGAGAAATTAAAAAAATTATGATTCCCCATGATTTTGGACCATATTTCAAAGAGAGGAAATACATGGAATTCGATTTCATATAATCAATATTAATTGCATGATTTGATAGCTAATACCCTATTAAGAATAACTCATCATTCTTCTTATATTTTAGGTGAAGACCATGATTCATCTAATCTATCTAAAAATTCACTTTAATTTTTTTCAAACATATTTTTGTCTATTACATGAACCATTAGATAGTCTAACAAGATAGTTGATGCCTTACCTAGTATATATCAAGTAAGAGACTCCCAATTAACTACCCATATTGAGTGCAATTTACTTGTGGTGATGGATCATAATAAAATTGAACCTTTACCTTTATAGGTGTGGATAATGGTTTACTATACATCATCTAAAGTTTGTCACAAATTATCTTGGCATATCTAATTTGGGACAAAAATGTGGTGCTCCTTTTGCAATAATTATAGTTCAAGATACTAGTGTAGTAGCATAAAAAATTTCATGTTGAAGGATTGATTGGGATATTTATTCATTTCTTCAATCATAAATTCAATAAATTTCCAATGAGTATTAGATTGTCAATATAGACAATAATAATTACAATCACTTACTTTTTGAGGTAGATAATAAGATTATAATATTTCTTTAGGAACATGTGATGAATGAGATCATAATTAATCTGTATATACCGTGACCGAAGAGCCTAAATGAGACCATACATTGTATTGATGAGTATATTAAGCTTATCTTCATTTCCAACTTTGAAAAAAGCTTAGGTTGAGTCAGGTAGAATTCTTCGTGAAATCCACCATTTAGAAATGCACTTCTTAAATCCATTTGGTGGAATTTCCAACTAAACCGTGTAGCTACAAAAAATACAATCATGATAGTTTTGAACTTAACCTTGAGAGAAAAGTATCTTCATTGTCAATGTAATTTTTTGTGTGTACCCCTTTGTTATGAGCCTTTCCTTGTGCTTTTCAATATTGTCATCTTCTTTTCAATCTATCTTTAAGATCCATTTATAAATAATTTACTTCTTCCTTGGTGAAATATCTAAAAAAATTCATGTGTTATTTTTCACTATAGACTAATATTGTGCATCCAATAAATCTTTCCAAGGTTTTGCTTCTAGGGATTCATAAATTGTAGAGGGATCAATAGGTTCAACAATTGTGCTCACTAAGGAAGAATTGAACTTATCTCAAGATATTATGTGAGTCATTTTTCTAATAGTGGATGTGTTTTAGAATCCATCCTACTTAGCCTCTTGAACCACTAGTATACCATTTAATCATACACTGAGCTATTCTTATGGGTGGTGGACTTTCCAGGTCATCGCCATCTATCCCATCATATATTTGGTCACCTTATATATTTAAAAAAATGCTATTGTTTTCATCAAGTGTGTTTGTGGAAGGTGAATACAAATCATTGTTATCATAAAAGTCAACATCTTTACTGATATATATTTTTTAGATTTTTAAGATACATGATTTTATCACCTGATAAATATTTATTTTAATCTAAGTAAATATATTTTTAGATTTCATGTATATACTTTTTTCTCTTCTATTTATGAACGTGAATGCTTTTCTTACATCTAAAAACCTCAAAGATGGGCTATATATGGTTTATTATATGACCATCATTATTTTGGAGTCACTCCATCAAGAGCTATAATGGGAATTATGTTCAATAGATAATTTATTAATTACTACTTCTACCCAGGTATGTTTTCTCCAAACTGAATCATGAATTATACAACACACAATGTCCATGATAGTGTTACTTTGTGTTTCTATAACACCATTATGTTTTGGTATGTGAAGTAAATTTAGCTGACATAAAATTTGATGTTGTACCAAAATTATAATAAATTTATTACAGGTTTTATTAGCCCCCCATCTTACTAGAGTTTTTTATTATTTTATGACTAGTTTCAATTTCTACAGATAATATTAATTTCTTAAAGCATGGAAGGATTACTCTTTGGTCCTAAGGTAGTATACCCACATTTCGCATGAGTAATCATCAAAAAAGAGCATTTTGGATGGATACATGACTGGTCTGGAAGCCATGCATGGGAGTAGTGGGTGCACATGAGGTAGGTGTGGAGGATTAACGTGAAAGAGGTTAAAATTGCACTTGGAATTCTCGCACCCATGAAGAAATATTCTAGGGTAAATTGATTTTGTAGTTACAAATTAAAATAGAAAAAGCAAGATGGAGTACCGATCAAGTAAAAGATGAAAGTAGGATGACTTGGTAGCCAAGAAAAGACTATATTTGGATAATGCACATGCAGAATGAAGAAAAAGGGGCAGGCATAGATCGAGCTAATAATAGCATCAAATTGAGGTTTATTTATAGGATATTCTTTTATTAGTAGAAATTTTTAAGGAATGGTTATTTTGAGGTGCAATGCATGTAATGTAAGCATAGTTATGTTGAGCATATAGTCTATTTTGAGAGTGCATGGGCGGTGAATGGAAAGTACCCACCCATATATATATATTTTGTATGTTATTATTTTGGTACCTCATACCATGTATGACCATTCACGTCTGAGTACTTTTTTATGCAGTTATGAACTAGGGTTTGATACTTGCACGCATTCTAGTGCCCTAGTATATTTATGTATTTAGCTTTTGTTATGTAAGACTTCGTTATAATATAATATGGAGGATGGATTATGACTATTGATGTATCTGAGTATGGTGAATACATGGTGTAGTTGATCTTAATTGTTATTTGTTCTGTTATGTTTCCTTATTACATTTGTCTCCAATATAAGCTCATAATTTATGGTATATATAATTTGATGTACTTGAATGAATGCCTTGATAATGGATATTATGAACATTTATGATAACATCTTGACAAAAAAGCACAAAGGAGGGGCATGGTAGCTTCACACGCTCTAGGTGAGCATTCAGATCTATCTAAATGAGGTGTTAGCATGCATAGAAATTGGGTGAGAAAAATTGCAAATTTTCTCTTAGGAAGATGAATTCATATTTTTACGTGAATCCAATATTGATTATAGAACTATATTTAGAGATCCTTCACATTGTTAACTAATCCCTAACTCTACGCAGTGGCAAGATCAGGTGTGGTGAAAGACAGGGGACCTGGTGGTAGAAAGATAGATAGTGGAAATATGGTTCATGTTTAATAAAACATGAGAGAGGGACATGACATGTGCACATGACATTTAGGAGTCACTCAGGTTGATGGGAATGATGTCTTGCAAATTTTTTAAGCTCTCATGGAAGAC
Organism: Taxus wallichiana var. yunnanensis; assembly: GCA_018340775.1. Taxonomy (NCBI): domain Eukaryota; kingdom Viridiplantae; phylum Streptophyta; class Pinopsida; order Cupressales; family Taxaceae; genus Taxus; species Taxus wallichiana. Next base: position 706,952,119 of record CM031243.1, on the reverse strand, counting down.
AGGGAGCCATAACATCAGGTACTCCCAACTTTGGGAAAGCGTAGTAGGGAATACCTTTCAACTTGGGATGAGAGAGCATCAAAGGAAAGAAAAATTACCATGGTGTGCATATAATCCCACCTACCCACCTAGCCCTTGCACTTGGTGTCAAAAACCTAGAGGTAGTCATTGAGAAGCAGGATAATGTAGGTAAGCAAACAAAATGGATAGATATCACTTTACAAAGAATTAATAAGTTCATCATACAACAAATACACATATGGAAGCACACCAAGTGCCATTATTTGGGAGTACTATTGGAGGAGTTTTTTCAGGCACGTCAATAGGACAGAGTGCGTGCACGCAGAGTGTTAGAACTACTTTAGTAGGGCTGCCACATGCACTGCATTGTTGTTGTTCGAGTTCATTACTACAACATGGACATAAGGGAGTTATTCAACTGGTCTGCAGCCCATAGTAGGGGGTGTAGGAGGTTCATGTGGATCAGGAGGAGGAAATATTGCTGGGGGTTCTGGTTCTAGAGCTGGTGGGCAACATCCTCACCCACAACAGCCACCTCAACAACCTATACAACCACAATAGACACCTCAAGTTTAATATGATATGTCTCTCCACTTTCCATGATATAGAGGTATTGAGAATGCATCAAAGCATGTGCACATGTGTGAGCTACTATGGCGCGGTAAAGGAATTATAACTTTAGATATGAAATAAAGTTAATATTCTACTACTCTTCAAGGGAACGTGCATCATTTGTATAGGAAGTATGATCCACACTAGAATGTGGTTGATTAATGCTTTGCGCACTACGTTTTTGTAGAATTTCACATTCCATAGTTTGAATAGAAAATCATTAGCACACTCAATGATATTAAGCGAGGCTTATCTGAAATTCATCAAAGTTATCTTATGAAATTCATCAAAGTCAACATGTAAAGTGGTTCATTAGAGGATCACTAAATCTGTTCCATAGAATTTATCTCATAAGACATAAACTGATTCGTTTGAGGCATCAGAAGCTTTTTTATGTCTTTGCTAGGCGATAGGTAGTGTTCATATTGGAGTGAGACCATTTTTAGAGACACAAATCATATCCATAGCGAAGATGTTGGAGAACATTTCATCAACTCAAAGACATGAGACGTGCAATGGTATATGGTGAACAGATGTTGAGGTTGAAGGACATACTAAGGATAGTTTCCCATGTAAGTCAGTGTGTGTTATTACTAGATTGTGAAGTATGTCACATGAACCATGATGTTTGGGATTGTCCCCTTTTACAATGCACAATTCAGAAGAAGGTTTCCATGTACTTTGTAATATTTAGAAGTCCCATACTCATGATACCACTGACTACAAATTGATTAATCACATCCATGAACCCATTGAGACATAATTGTGCCAAACTAGTGTGGTGAGTGGATCCAAGGAATAAGAAGGACAAAATAATGAAGGGCACAACAATGGGGATAATAGGAATGGAGGCTTCCAAGGAGGATATCAAGGCCGAGGTCACGGTGGTGGTAGAGGTAGGTTTGCATGAGGAATTTGTTACACTCATGGATCTCCTGATCATTATCAACTTACTTCCCTCATAATACAACTTCTTCATGGTGTGGGAAGCAACATAAGTTAGAGGAATTCCCAAATTTATATGAACACGTGAGTGAAAATAAGAAGAATGAAAAGGGCATGGGAATTATCAAGGTACAATGCACCATTGTTGATCGGTGGATGCCAAAAAGACACCCGATCATGAACTAAATAATAGTAATGGTTACCACACGCACCGAGGCTATGTGCACACACGCGAGGCTCGAATGCTAAACCACTCATCACGAGGGAGTAAGTTATACGTGCTAAGTATCGAGACATTTCAAATCAAAAATAAGTCTAGCAAGAAATTATGGGAGTCATTAGGGACATTCAAGGAGAAATATATTGCTTAAAAGAGTAGGTGCGTGAGAGGGAACGAGAAAATAATGTTGGGATCCCAAAAATGATGTGGATGACTTGAAGGATGTGTGTAGGATGCTATGCTATGAAAATATCATCCCACTACCAAGGAAATGTCTACGTGAAAAGGTAGCATGCACTAGATTTGAGCACGAGAGGCAGATAATTCACTCAAATCTACCACCTCATTACCATGAATTTTACAAGGAGATTACACTTGATGCAATAATTGATGGGTGGTTATTACACAACATTTTGATCAACACATGCATGGAAGTGAATGTGTTGAATCTGACACATGGAATTAGATCGGTAGAACAAGATTGTTGCATGGAATAAATTCACTAACAATATGTCATGCGTGAGGGATTATGGCGCATGTGATGTAGGTGCGAAGGGGCATGCAAAGGAAAAAATAGATAGTGTGTGAAGGATCACTCCCAAGAAGATAATATTCAAGACTTATCCAATTTTAGAACCACAGGCTAAAAATAGATGATGCCGAGTTTGAGTGTTGATCAAACAACATTCCAGATTTAGATAAAAGCAAAGAGACTTGGTAGCTAGCAAGAGCTATTTTTGGATTAAAAAAATGCGAGATGAAGATCAAAGGTCCTGTATAGTTTGAGCTAATAATAGTGTTGTCCATATATTGCACCTCTTCAAAATGGACATGAAAATAGGTCAAGGCATTGTAGTTGATCTCATCAAACAATGCCTTGTAATTCTTTAGTCTAACTCACCGCAAAAAGGTTTGGAGCCATATCTTATTGTCGCATGAAAAACCACGTGTCAATCATTTCTTGTTGATGCATGTTAGCTCCCCTCCTTTTCACGTAACAACCCCCTTGTTGCATGACAATGCCTCCTTCGTTGATGCATGTATCCACCACTTTCTGACATGCACCAACCACTCCTCCTTGTCACGCATCAAGCTCTTTTTCCTTGTCACACATCAACCACTTTTGATGACGTGTGTCACCACCCATCCCCTATCATGTGACAATATTCCTCACTGTCATGTGATGATTCCCCCTTTTTCCATGCGTCTATCTTCCTTCCCCATCATGTCCCCTTAGTTTTCGTACACCATCATTCCATCTTGATGTGCATCAACCTTCCCTCATTGTCACATGACAACATTTCTTCTTGTCATGTGAAAACTCATTCCCTTGTTGGCAGTGACTCCTTCCATTCTTGTCGGGTGTCAGTTGGTGGTTCCTTTTGGGCGTCGGCAAAGGAATGTTTTCTATAGACCATGCATGCAATAATTGCATCATATGAGGTATCTCAATAACCGGTTTAATGAGGTATGGCACCCTTGTTCATCGTGCAAGAAAAGTACCATTGGAAAGAGAACCGACATGGTTTCCCATACCTCCATGTAGGAAATTAATGAAGGTTGTTAGTTGGTAGCCTCCCCTTCTCTATATATATGTAATTTCCCCTCATTTATAGAGGAGAGATTTTGGATTGTAAAAAAACTCTGCAAAAATTGTTCCAGCACTCTTATGAGTCACATGCCTCAAATGTATGCCTTTTGTAAAGGATTTTTGCATTGTGCCTATATTGTAATGGATTGTGCATCATTTTAAGCAATAAAATTGTTTTATGGCTTTTCTTTCCCTAACTCGAGTTGTGTTTCCTCCTTTTCCTTTCATTGCATTTTCAAGTATATTGTGCATGTTATATTCTTTTGCAAGATTTAAATTTGTTGTGCTCCACAAATTGGAGGTTTGAATGTGTTCTTTGAACTGTGGAACTTTTGTCTGCCCTCTTCTACCTTATTTTCTTCCATTTTCACTCACTAAGGATATCTCCATCCCCTTTTCTTGGTGTTATCACCTCCCTTAGTTTAGGACTTTCATTTTATGCATCTCTTTCTTCCCTGGTCCCTTAGAAATTCTAGGTTAGTTATTAGAATAGTTGTATTCCCCTTTCTATGAGTATTTTTAGCATTAGGAATAGGTATAGGAACCAACCTTCTTGGAGGTTTGTCTTGTTTGTGAGGGTCCCACACCTTGAGAAAATCCCATGTTAGTCAAAAGTAGGGTTTTATAATGTGTAAATCCTAGGGTGCTACTTTTTTGACATAACAATTTTGGCATGCCCAGTGGGACAGAAGTCAATACTTCCATTTTTATCAAGATTGGGTGTGTTTCTTGGTGAATTTTCATCCTTTGGAGGCTTTACAACAACACATATGGTGACTCCAATAAGAAAATCTATGGTTCCAGCAATACTAGTGGCCCAAGTACATGAGAAGGATTCAAACAAGGTCTAGGACAAGAGAAGAAGGAATATTCGAATACTTACAATTATATCTAGGTAGAGGAAGGAGAGGAAGAAGAGTACAAAGGTCTCCATCTCCACCAAATAGAACTTTATCTACACCTCCACTTGGTAGGCCTTTCATTCAATCAACTAGGGTTCTTAGGCCAATTAGGATGGCACATCAACAACCACCACAAGGACCACCAAATCCCTTTTCAACTTCACATGAAGTAGTCCGCTTAATATCAATGCTCAAAACCCAATTCCAAAGGTCAACATTGAAAAACATCCCATATTTCACTAAAGAGAATCACACAACTCCAATTGATCACATCCAGACATTGTAAATGTATGTGCCATTCATGACATCATTGATATGGATGTGGCAGTCAAAATTCTTACCTCTTATCTCAAAGGAAAGCTTTGCAATGGTTCTAAGCTTAGTAGTTGGATTGATATAGAACTAGAAATGAACTATGCTTGGGACTTTATGACCAGTTTGGGGAAAGGGAAAACAACTTGTCTCTCTTGGAGCAACTAACCACAATCAAGAGAGCACCAAACGAGTAGATGGTTGACTTCAACTTTAGATTCCAAAGGACATGGGATAGGATTCCAATTGTTGTGAGACCAGTTTAAAGGTGCATTTCTCTATTTCCTTAAAGCTTTAAATTCTTATATATCTATAATGATTCAATCTATGGGAGGAATAACCTTACCAGGAGCTTATGCCATATCCATCAGAGCTGAGAATTGCCTAATCCAATCTAGTAAAATTGCACCTAGGCCACCTATGCCTATTTATCTAGAAATGGGGAATCCTAGTTCTAGCCAAACTCCCACATTAGCCCCTATTCCTACTCCTAGTGCCTCAAATGAACTCCAAGAAGTTATGAAGAAATTGCAAAACTTAGGGAATGAGTTGGTGACCCTTAAGAGGCAACATGCCCAAAATTTTAGACCTTATAAGCCCCCATATCATCCTAATAGAACCCATGTCCAAGTGGTAAACAAAAATCAAGGACACCCCCTGCTGCTAGGCCATTTCAACCATACAATCCTAATACACCTTCAACATCCCAAGCCTTGGTTCTAATCTAGAACAATGTGGCACATGAGTATGAATGGTGCTTCCCATGTAGTCAACCTCACAATGAGGCAACATGCTTTAATGGTGCTTTAAATCAGGCTTTAATGGTGACAACAATCAGTGTATCTCAAGAGATAACTCAGGAGGAAAATCAGCAGCAAGTAACTTCTCAAGAGGCACCTTCAAGTGAGACCACACTTGTGAAATGGTAAGCTGGGGATTTATGTTGTATAAAGCAGTCTCCTTCTCAAGGTGTGGTAGTGAACACAAGGTCTAAAAAGAGGAATTTATACTAAGGGAAGTCATCAAATCACAATGCTACTCAACCCTCTCCTCACTCTACAAGGTGTTGGAAATCCAAGTGCAGCTCCAAATTTTCATAACCATCCCAAGTTGCCTTCTAGACTAGCTCATGTACCAGTGGTAGAACTCATATGTAAGAGAAGGTTGTGCAAAGTAAAGGACAATAGAAAGATATCTCTTTTCCTTTCAATATCATAGAGTTAGATGAAGAAAACAAATGTCAACATCTCAATGTGGGAGTCATTAGCAATCCCGGACAAAGGGACTTGTTGCAAGAAGCCATGGAAAATTAGTCCATATCAAATGAGCCATCCAAAAATATAGAGAAGGTACTCACTAATGTAGCCCCACAAGAAGGAGTTCAAGGAGGTTAACAAGGTAAGAACATGAAACCTCCCCCATTCTATATATCTCTGATCATCGAAATAGTCTTGTACACAACTACATGATTGATTCGGGGGCAGAAGCTTAGTGATGCCCAATTAGATAGCTGATCAGTTGAGTATTAAGTATGAAATCATTTATACAAGTGTAGTACAATTAGATAGAACAACGGTGAAAACTGTTGAGTAATTAAAGGATTGAGCCTCACACTGCATGCATGCCCCAATGTCATAGTGTTGCAATATGTATCACTGATTGAATTTCCACCACTCTTTACCTTATGCTTATCAAGGGACTTCACGGCTAAAATTGGTGGATATTTATCAGCTGATTAGTCACATATGCTCTTTAGGACAAGGTACAATGCTAAGGATACCATTAAATCTGAGCCTATTACAAAATTTCATATTGAACCATATGTACCAAGCCCAATCAACATGAATTGCTTAGCTTTAGATCAAGAAGAATACCCTAGCACTCTAGAGACAAATACCAAGGTTGGAGGAATTCCATAATTAACTCTTGATGAATGGGAAAATAAGAGGCATAGCTTTGATCCATACAAAGAGATGGAGGAAGCTAAACTAGAATTTATTGTTTGCACGAAGAGAATCCACCTCTCCTAACATCACCAAATCAGATGAAAAGGATGATAATGAAGTATGGTGGTTATTCTTCGATGGCTCAAACAATATACAGGTCACCTGGAGTATGAGCAATGCTTGTGTCACCATAAGGTATAAAATACTACACGCTGCCTTCTATTTTCAGTTTTCTTGTTCAAATAACACAACTGAATATGAATAGTTGATCCACATATTGCATTGGTAAAGAAAGAAAGGTATTAAAAACTTGCAAGTTTTTGGGATAGTGAGTTGGTAGTAAACCAAGTTAAAGGCTAAATGCTGCCAAAAATGATCTACTAAAGAGCTATAAGAACTGGGTATGGGATCTCATCGAAGAATTTGAAGCATTCAACATTGAGGCCATACCAAGGAAGAAAAATGAGGCTGCAGACAAACTTGTAGTAGTAGGGGCAACGTTTGATGTTGTTGATAGTATCAAGAGAGATCAAACTCAACCTCATATCAGAGTGATTGTAAGGCCAACTATTCTAGATAAAAATACAAGTTGGCAAGTATTTGAAAGTGATCAGCAGATCATAAATTTTCTTCAAGAAGAAGCTGAGTTCTCCTTAAGAAATTAGGATAGATTGGAGCAACAGTATGGTGATCAAGTGGTCTAGCTAAAGAAAAACAAGTTACCAAAAGGCCTAGTGACTCTTGAATCCATCTTCAATCCAAATGACCAGTTTTGGAAGGAGAAATCCAACATTTAGGTCAAAGGTGAAGATTCATAACCAATTTTAGTTAGAGAGGGTAAGGTACTCCAAATCGGAAAAGTGAGTACTCAAAGAGAAATCTGATTTTACCCAACTCTATCAAGAATTTCCAGATGTATTTTCTTGGAATTATAAATATTTGAGAGGTTTCAATCTAAAATTGGCACACCATACTATTGAGTTGGATCTAGAATCCAATCCTATCAGACAGAAGCAAAGGCCGGTGAATCCTCACATTGAACCTCTCATGAGAAAAGAGTTGAATAAGATAATAGAGGCTAGCATCATATTTCCTATCAAGCATTCAAGTTGGGTTGTGAATTTGGTGCCAATAAGGAAGAGAAATGGAGAGATCAGGCTGTGTGTGGATTTTCGGATCTAAATAGAGCATCACTCAAAGACCATTATCCACTCCCTCAATGGAGTAGATTTTACAGGTTGTATCCGGTTCATAAAGGTTTTCATTTCTGGATGGATACTCAGGCTATAATTAGATAGTGGTCAAAGAAGAGGATCAATTCAAGACAACCTTCACTACAAAGTGGGGCACTTATGCTTATAGGAAGATTCCATTTGGACTATCAAATGTCGGAGAAACTTTTCAAAAGGCTATGGATATGGAATTCAAGGGGCTGATAAACAAGATAGTTCTTATGTACTTAGATGATATCACTGTGTTCTCAAAGAATGCAACAAGTCACCTCTTTCACCTCAGACAAGTGTTCCAAATATGTAAGAGATTCAGAGTGTCCTTGAATCCCAAAAATGCATATTCTTGGCTCACGAAGGAAATCTATTAGGCCACATTATTTCAAAGGAAGGGATAATAATTGATCTAGAAAGAGTTGAGGCTATCTGCACTCTACCGTTTCCATGTCATAAGAAGGCTCTCCAAAGTTGCTTTGGGAAAATTAATTTTGTTAGGAGGTTTGTTCCTTTTGCTATGTGAAGTCAAGCACATTTCTGTTAAAGAAGAGCATGGATTTCAAATGGATTGTCATAGGAAATGAAAGATCGCAAGCAATGCCAATGCATCGTGGGCCAATATAGTGGTTGGCACACCCCTACTATTCCTTCATAAAAGTCTATCTTTTCTTATTTGAGCGCTACTACTTTGGTCCACTTGGTGAAATAGTCCGGAATCCACTTCTGTGGCCTTGGCTTGAATGAAGTCCAATCCCCATTGTATAAATAGTTGGTCAACCAAAATCGTGAAAATATCATAAGAGGGCACCCTCTCATCCATGTATAAATGAACCTACCCTGCCTTCATTATCTTGAGAATACAAGATTGTTATACAGTGGGGAAAATGTCCTCCAATCGTGAACCCCAATGATGTCCCATTTGTCTTTCTTGAACAAAACACCATCAACAAGCACACATGGAATGGCTTGTAATCTAAAGTATCTCCTCTTTGCTTTGCTTATTTCTCGGAGGGTATAGGTCTGCCTATAGGAAGTGTATATATTCTCGAGTCCAACAAGGAGTGGGTACATCATCATTTTCCCGTTCTTGACCATCCCGTAGTACCAAGGCACAGTCTCTTTTTCATCACCTTCTTCAACTTGCTGACTTGAGGCTAGTTGTTCACATAATCCCTTTCCACAGACCAGCTTAGTAACCTTAATTTTGATGTCATATTCCATGATACGATTGATCCATCTTACACGTTTCTCATTCAAATCCTTGTTTAGAAGGAGGTCTTTGACTCCCAAATGAGAGACCAATAATTGGATCTTGTTGTTTGAGACTAGGTGCTTGAATTTCTTTAAGCTCCTGATCATTGCAAGGACATGCTTTTCAATGAAAGAGTTCCTAGTTTCGTATTCCTCCAAGCCTTGACTAAAGAAAGCAACTGGTTGTTCTAATCCCTCTTTGTTTCACTATACCAGGATTGCAGAAATTGTGTCTCCACCACCGAAGGCATATAGCATGAAGTCCTTGAAGAAGTCTGGATTGACGAGAGTTGGAGCTTGAGATATAGCCTCTTTTACTGCCTCAAAACTTTCCTTGCCTTCAGATGTCCACTTAAATGCCATGCTCTTCTTTAACATCAATGTTATTGACTTTACGAGAGTTACAAAGTTTGGAAAAAACCTGCAGACAAAATTGATCCTTCCTAAGAAGCTTTGAAGAGCCTTCTTGTGACTTGGAAATGGAAACACTCGAATTTCTTCAACTCTTTCAAGGTCACCATCAACCCTCCTTTGAAACAATATGGCCTAGAAGTTTTCCTTCGTGAGCCAAGAATATGCATTTTTGGGATTCAATGATACCCCAAATCTTCTACACCTCTGAAAAACCTGCCTCAGATGAAAGAGGTGATCCACTATATTTTTGGAGAATACAATGATGTCATCAAGATATATCAGAACTATTTTGTTGATCAATCCCTTGAATGCCATATCCATTTCCCTTTGGAAAGTGGCTCCAGCATTTGATAGCCCAAATGGAATCTTCTTGTAGGCATAGGTGCCCCATTTGGTGGTGAAAGTCATCTTGAATTGGTCATCTTCTTTCACCATTATCTGATTATACCCTAAGTAGCCATCTAGGAGAGAGAATCTCTCCGAACCGGATACCACTTGCAATATTTGTTCCATTGAAGGAAGTGGGTAATGGTCTTTGAGAGATGCCTTGTTTAGGTCTCGGAAGTCCACACATAACCTGATTTCTCCACTCTTCTTCCTGACCAGAACCAAGTTTGCAACCCAACTTGAGTGCTTGATCGGGAATATAATGCTTTCCTCTATTAGCTTATTTAGCTCTTTCTTCATTAGAGGCTCAATGTGAGGGTTGAATGGTCTCTGCTTCTGCCTGATGGGCTTAGCATCTAGATCTAATTCTATGGTATGTTGTGCCAACTTCAGATTGAATCCTCTCAAGTCTTCATAGCTCCAAGTGAAGACATCTAGAAATTCTTGGCAAAGTTGTATGGAATTTGATTTCTCCTGCTCAGTGGCCATTTTACCAATTTGAAGTGTTTTTCCTTTCCCAACCGAAATTGGCTCTGAATCCTCTCTCTTGACTTGTATGTTAACCTTTTCCTTATGGAATTGGTCATTAGGGTTGAAGATAGACTCCAATGTTACTAAACCCTTGGGAAGCTTGTTTGTCCACAGCTACACTACTTGATCCCCGTCTTTCTACTCTAGTATGTCCCGATTCCTAGTTGAGAATTCATTCTCTCTTTGCAAAAAATTGACGATCTGTTGATCGTTCTCAAACACCTACTAGCTTATGTTATTATCTAGAACTACATCGGCCTCACAATCACATGGATATGTGGTTGTGTTTTTTTCCTTTTGATGTTTTCAACCACATCAAAAATTTCTCCAACCGCTATCTTGTGAGCCTATCTCAAGCGGCTTCATTTTTCTTCCTGGGTATGGACATGATGTTGAAAGCTCTAAAATCCTCAATGAGGTCCCATACCCTGTTCTTGTAGTTCTTCAGCAGGTCATTCTTTATAGCATGTTGTCCCCTGACTTGGTTGACAATTAGCTCGCTATCCCCGAACACCTGCAAGTTCTTTATGCCCTTTTTCCTGGCCCAATGAAGTCCATGAATCAATGCCTCATATTCAGCCATGTTGTTTGAACAAGAAAACTAGAAATGAAAAGCTAAAAATATTTGATGTCTTGTGGTGAAATCAACATTGCACCACCTCCAACACCTTGTCTACTTCTCAAACCATTGAAAAATAGTTGCCAAACTTCATTGTCATCCTTTTTTTCAGGATGAATGATGTCAGGAATGGGTGAATTTTCTTCGTGTACACAATACATGCCCAATTCAGATTCTTCAATTTCCTTGTATGGGTCAAATTCATGACTCTTGTTTGCCCATTCATCCAAAGTCAAATCAGGAATTCCTCAACCTTAGTACTTGTTTCTAGATCATTTGAACACTCCTCCTGATCAAAGGCTGAGCAATTTGCATTGATAGGACTTGGCACATGAGGTTCAATATGGAAATTGGCAATTGGTTCTGACCTGATTGTTGCTTTGGCCCCATACCTCGTCCTGAAAATCATGTGTGACCAATCTATAGATAAATATCCACCAATTTTTGTAGTGAAGTCTCTTGATAGACACAACGCAAAGAGTGGCGGAAGGTCAATCACAGACACATCTTGCATAACTGTAACATTAGGACAAGCATGTAGTGTTAGGCTTAACCCTTTTATGACCCCAACTATTTGAACTACTATTCCATCTAGTACTACTCCTTTCAACACTGGCTCATACTTCAGACCCAGTTGATCCACTATTTGCTTCAGCATCACTAAACTACTTGCCCCTGAATCTATCATGCAGTTGTGTACCAAGTGGTTTCCAACAACCAATGACACATAGAATGGTGGAGGCTTCAAATTATTTCTTGGTTGACCCCCACCCGGTTGCACTGCATTAGTGAGAACTTTCTCCTGTCCCCGGTTTGATACATTCGAGGCAGACCAATTAGCCATTGTAGCTTGCAATAAATCTCGTTGCCCTGAGATCGCCAATGATTCCCACATGGAAATGTTCACATGTGTCTTCTTCATTTGATCGATGATGTTGAAAGGGGATGATCTGTCTTTTTTCTATCCCTTACTTAGCACAACCTTTTCTGGAGCTTGAATAGGCACATGTGTTGCTACAACATATACCTTAGGCTGATTTTGCACATTTGGAACTACATTTGGTCTACTAACCCCTTGTTGTGTAGGAGTGGGTAGAGAAAAAATTGGATTAGATGGTTTCCCCTCTTTTATGCTTCTCTTCTTTGACCATGTGTTGATAGCCACGCCTTGAAAAGGCTGTTGGTTAACTCCACAAAAGTCTTCTGTTTGCCAATTGGCCAACGTGGTTTCTGTTGGAGGTGCTTCTTGTTGTGTTTCTTGTTGTTGATTCCCTGCTTGGCTTGGTTCTTGAGACACACCAATGGTTTGCACCATCAAGGCTTGATTTAGTGCACCATTGAAACACATTGACTGATTGTGAGGTAGATTGGAAGGGTAACACCAGTCGTATTCTCTGTGCCATGTTGTTTTGTGTTGGAACCAAGGCTCTTGAGGATGTCGTTGCATTTGGATCATACGGTTGAAATGGCCTGGTAGCTTGAGGTTGTCCCTGGTTTTGGTTTTGATTTGCAGCCTGAGCTGGTGGTCTATTTTGTTGGTATGGGGGCCTAGCCTGGTACTGCGCTTGAGGCTGATATGGTCTAGCACTTTGAGCTTGCTATCTTTTGATAGTCACCAGCTCATTTCCAAGGTTTTACAACTATTTCATAACCTCCTGCAATTCCTTTGAAGTATTTGAAGAATTCGATGCCTCATTATTGCTTTGATTTCTAGGAGTTGGAATGGGATTCAACTTTGGTGCTTGACTAGTTGTAGGATTTCCCATATCTAGGATAGAGAGGCATTGGTGGCCTTGGTGCAAGCTTGCCAGCTTGGATCAAACAGTTCTCTACTCTGATAGCTGTGTCATAGGCCCCTGGCAGCGTTGTCCCTCCCATTGATTGGATCATCATGGCTATGTCTGAATTTATAGCCTTTAAGAAATAAAGGAATGCACCTTCGGCGGTTGGTCTAACAGCTATTAGAATCCTCGTCCCATGTCCATTGGAATCTGAAGTTGAAATCTGTCATTTGTTTATTAGAGCTCTTTTGATTGTTGTTAGTTGTTCAAATAAAGAAAAATGTCCGCCCTCTCACCGAATTGGTTGCAAAGAGATGAACAAAGTTGGTTCTAATTCTAATAGACCCTACTACTAGGCTCCTAAACCACTGTAAGGCTTTACCTTTAAAAGATGAAGCCAACAACTTGACTGTAATATCCATTTCATTTATTTCATGGATTGCACATGCATTGGCAATATCCTGGATGTGGTTAATAGGAGTAGTATGATTTTCTCTTGTGAAATAGGGGATATTCTTTAGCACTGTAACCGGGATCTCATTCTGAGCATTTAGGGTGAGTGGATTACTGCCCATGAAATTGACAAAGGGATTTGGTGGTAGATGTGCCATTATGATTGGCTTAAGAACTCTGGTTGATGCGAGAAAAGTTCTACCAGGTGGAGGTGTAGACAAAGTCCGGTTAGGTGGAGATGGTGATCTTTGTGGTCCTCTTCCTCTCCTTCCTTTGCCTGGTGATAGTTGCAAGTAGACAAATAGCCCCTCTTCTCGAGTATCAGACCTGGTTTGAATTCTTCTCATATGCCTGGGTAACTTTTGCTACTACACCGATGAATTCTATCCCTTCGGAGTCGCCAGATGTGTTAGATAATGAGCCTCAAAAGGCTAGATTCTACCAAGTTACACACCAAACCTAACAATATTAAAAAGAATTTAAAACTTTGAAGGACATGAAAGATACAGTTCTTCAATTCGGTTATCGGGTCTTGTTGTGCAACTACTAATCTCCGAAAGGTATAGGTGAAACGTAGGTCATGCAAGGAACTTACAAAACCTGAAATACACCGTGTCGGAACTTGGACATGCTCGACACCTGGAAAAACCGAAATACTAAAAACTATGAAATTTTGAAAGTCAAAATCTCAAGAATCTAAGAATACCCTTTTTAAGATTATCCCCGATCTATCAATCGGTGAAATTTTGAACTTGCTTTGAGCAAGTTAAGCCCTTGAAAATTGATTTCGAGTTCAGCTTGGAAGGTGAAAAAATCTGAAATTGTAAAACTTGCAATTTCTAAGTCCAAATTTCTTGAAAATTCCTTCAAATCTTGTGGAATGACCTCTTGGTCCCACCGGGCATGCCAAAAACTATTGATGGCGAATCATAGTACCCCTGAATGTATGCAACTCGATGGGTTGAGACTCTCAATGCGATTGCATAACATGGAGCTTTTCCCAAGTGTGGGACCTTGTGAATTAGGAAAGCTCTCCAGGATGAAGGCCGGTTCCTATTCCTCTATTTAGATGCACACATAAAAATGCAGAGGGTTTACTCAAAACCTAATCTAACTTGCCAAGGAGACAGGGTAAGAAGATGCATAAAAATAAACCTAAACTAACAAAGGTGATGCACCAAGGAATGAAGAACACATGTCTTGCCAATAAACACAAACCATTAAAATGCAATGCAAGATCATGCACAGATAACCAAATTTGTAGTGAAAGATCAAGAGGATGTAAATGAACATAGAGAGGGTTGAGAATCATCCACAGACATGCATTATTTTCTCCAAAGATTGATACAATACACTACAAAATGCCAAGAGGCAAAGTTACATTATAGTTTTAGATGGGAGGTTTGAACACCACAAATTTTCCTACCAAAGAGAAGAAGGGAGGGGAAAAACAAGAATGTCCAACCTTTAGAAAGAAGCCCCTCCTTACAATTTATAGGAAGAATGAGAGAGGGAAGAGAGAGGAATTCCAAATCTACCCCAACCACCTCCAGATTGTATTTAATTCATCTCATTATGGCCATTTGAATATCTCGTGTCGGGGTTTACTTTTTTTCGATTCAAGGTCTCAATGCTCAAAATGTTGCGCCTCCTGAAGGTGCACCTCGGCACATCCATCCTCATGTTAACCTACTTTTAAGTGCGCCATAAGCGCTAAAAATATGGTGTTGATGCCTTCCAACCTGTGCTAGGGCGTAACCTTTTCATGTTAACATTTTCTTACTTGCGCCAGGGCGCAACCTTTTTCATGTCGACATTTTCTTACCTGCACCTTCCAACCTACACCAGGGTGCAACCTTTTTCATGTCAAAATTTTCTTACCTACACCTTCCAGCCTGCGCCAGGGCGCAACCTTTTTCATGTCGACATTTTCTTACTCGCACCTTCCAACTTGCGCTAGGCGCATGCACTTTTCATGTCGACATTTTCTTGCCTGCGCCTTCCAACCTGTACCAGGGCGCAACCTTTTTCATGTCGACATTTTCTTACCCGCACCACTAGTGGCGTAAATAAACGTCGGGTTTTGAGTTTCTTTGATTTCCATATGTTCTTCTGTTTGTCTATATTTACCCGAGGAGGGAGATATATACAACACTTTCATTAGTGTTTTTCTGTTTAGTTTCAAAGCACTACTTGTTTTTCTAATCAAGCATTTATTAACTATTTTATCACTTACTATACAATTAGTTAGTGCACATCGTGTAACATTACTATCTTTGGTGCATCTTTTGCCACCTACAGCTTGGTATGCTTTATGTATGTTTTCAACAATTGAGACATTTTGATCAACAACATTAGATGTTATTAACGCCGAGTCTTCATTATAGGTCTCATCTTAATTAACTTCATCAATGAAACAATTAATTGACATCTTTGTGCATCATTTAAATTCTCAAAGTAATTATCCCAAATTCCAGTAGCTTTTCTTCTCACATTTCTTTTGGACATTTTGTTAGGCATTGGTTTTATAATGTTTTCATCAATTTCAATTAAGTGAATTGGTTTTCTTCACGAAATGGAAGGAGGTGTTCTTAGAGGTGAAGATTCGTTTATAAGGTTACTTTCTTCATTCAGTGTTTTCATACAAATTTTAGGGTTAACATTTGGATTCTCAAGTAAGGGTTCAAGAATTGGATTCATATAAATTTCTTCATCCATACCAACATTATCATTCAATTCAATATCATTATTCATTGCAATATCATTATTCTCTACATTTTCATTATGTAGTTCATCCCAATTTGCTAATACATTACCTACATTTGATATAGTGGATGTACCTTGTCCTGCTCAAATTTTTGCATTCTCTTCAATTTCTTTATTCTCTTCTCTTCCAATTTCTCCAGTGTATTATTCTCAACTTTCCTCTTGTCCTTAGCTCGATGTTTATCACCCATGATTAGAAAAAATCAAGTAGTGGGGTAGGGGACAAAATGAAATACTAAAAAATCGTGCAAGAATGTAGAGAATATTGCAGACAAAATATAATGTTTGCAAAATTCCCATGAAAGAGATGAAAGGGACGTTGGGGGCCACAAGATATAAAACAAATAAAAACGTGCACATGTTACATAACGTGTACACGTTTTTTGTTTTCTCTTTTCCCAAGCCATGCCTCAAGGCTTGGGATCCGGTTTGGATCCCCAAGCTTGAGGCATGGACCTGCACAAACACAGTAAACAATGATTTTTTACAAGAAAATGTAAAAATGACACTTCCTCTATGAGAAATCAAAATAAAACAATTGATCCATTTGAAAAAAATTATACCATGATGTAGAGCGGAATTCCAAATTTTTTTTCTAAATTTTCTGACTAGTATAAGATATCCATATTATTTATTTTCTAACTATGCCTTTTTATAGCTATTTTTTGAAGTGTAAATATGTCTATCTTTCATGGTGTACCTTTTTTTGGGTGATTGAAATTTAAAAAAAATTATACTAGCCCAAACTAGGCATAATTCTATATGTGTATTACAAAAAAAAATCTAATTTTCGATATTTTTGAGGTAGTTTGGGGGCACGGTTGGAGCTCCGTTATTTTTCAAAACATAAAATTTTTGTACTAGAAAAATCATAAATAGAAAAATATTCGCTAAAAAATCTAAAAAAAAGGAGCCCAAACTAGATGCTCCTAGATATCTTTTTACCAAAGGGTTTTCAAAAATACTAAATGGTGCTCAAAAATGGTGGGGGCAAGAAAGTCACTCTATTATGTTTTTAACAAAAACAAGAGCATCTGTTAGTATTTTAGTTGTTTGACCCACTTAAACTTATCCGTTTTATATAAAATTTAGTAGCTTAGAAAATAGACTCAAAATGCTATGATTCATATGTCTACAACATCTTCCAATTTTGAGCGTAACTATTTCGAAAAACTCGTACAAGTTGAAGTTTTTTTTTTTTTTCCGAAAATGTGTCCACTTAAGACCCCCTTTTGGCCCCTCAACTTTGCGCGCACACACACACACACATTCAACATAGAATCCTCAATACCCTAACAATATCACCTAACTATTCTCTTCATTTACCATAGTGAGAATTCAAAAACAAATCAAGTTACATATCCTTTTCCTCATTCTTAACAATGTGATAATACAACTTAAACTAAAAGAGTATTAATAAGTATTTCACTCCACTACAACACAAATATACATTCACTTTTCCTATTACAACCTTAATATTCCTTCCTTATAACATAATAATATAAGGGGATTAAAAACTCCTATTCCAATAAACATCTTCCATTAAAACAAGGAATCAACCAACTAAATATATCTTTGTTCATCGAGAAGATTATAACACACAAAGAACTTAATAATGAAAGTATACAAAACACAATGATCTTAATAATGCAAGTTTATAATCCTCCCAAGACATGGGAACCACATGAAATGTTTTGATCTTTTCATTACGACTCTCCTCCAACTAGAATTTCAAAAATCCTCCAAACATAGCTCAAAGCTCAAAATTATTCAATGCTCTAAACACCACAAGAAGAATTCTTGAAACCTCCCAACCATAGGCACCATTAAATTCCTTTCTCCAAAAATAATCCATTCTAGCCTCTCTAAATGCCATGATAAAGAGGGTAGCGTACCACCAAGATACCAAGAAACAAAAATCTCCAACAAACCAACAAGGGTAAATAAAGGAAGAACCAAATTCCATCAAAACATAAGATGACAATAACCACCAAGGTATCCAAAAATAAGGAAATGGGAAGAGGGGAAGAATGGATCCCAAAAACCAAAAGTGAATGTATATACCAAGTTCATCCTCCAAATATCATACCTCCATAACTCCATATCACCCACCAAACCCTTATAACTCCATATTCTCCTCCTTACCAAGGATTTTCAAGCCTTGTATGCTTCCTTGGCAAGGATAGGAGGGGATTTCCAAGCCAAATGGAAATTCCTCCTACTTCCCCCAAGGAAGGGAGTAGAATAAAAACTAATTCATGGATTCCCCAAGAAACCATGAGGATGAAGAAATGATCCCTTCCCTTCCCAAATCCATTCCCGAATCAACTATCCATTAAGGGTGGAGGGATAAAAACAAAAGAACATCCCAAGAAATAAGGAAGACAACAAATTCCACTACGAAAACCCAAAAAATAGTTTCAAACCATAATCAAATTTTACAACGATTACATACAATGCACTTACAAATAAACCAAGCAAATGGGTGAGACCTACATCTCTATTAAAACCAATTTCCTCAAGCTCCCATGCTTCTAACTCAAGCAAGCCAAGATCCCTTCTCCAAAAGCTCTCCAAAATTCCATAAAAGCCACTCCAAAATAAAAATGAGGATAGAAATAGAGAAATATATACACATCCCCAACCATGGGAGGGTGACATGTTTCACCCTTCTAACCGGGCATGTCCCATTCACCCAAGTCCCCATCCAAGTACCCTCAAAACAATTAATGCCAAAAAGACAAAAAAATTCTAAAAGTAAACTCCCAAAAATGTGCTACCAAATCCCAAGTCATGCACACAAGACAAGGATGGTGACTTGTGAGAGGATTCTGAGAAGGAAACTTCTTTTGGGTTCCCCAAATGTTCCTCCATCCAGAGGTTAGCTATAAGGGTTATTTTTAAGGGAAAAAGAACATTGTACTTTCCATCGAAGCCTTTAATATTCCACCCATGCTTAAGACTAAAAAAACACCCACTAACAAAAAAATGATGAAATGACAATTAGCAATAAAAATACAAAACAAAAAAATTAATAACAATATCAATTTATAAGGTCATCAAAGGTGAAAGATTATGTCAAATGGATCTAACACATACAAATATGTTGAACATACCAAGCTCAACATACTCAAATAATGACCAGTAGCCAAAAGGTGAGGATGGGTTTGGACTAGGCGGCTTTAGTATCTATGTAGTTCTACCACATGAGTCCCATGTTTTTCTCATGGCGCAACTTGTAGTCTTGCATACTCAAAGAAAAACCTCATACCTGCTCAATCTAAAATCAAATGAAATAATAATGTTAATAATCATGATCATCAAACCACTCAGATATCGGTTGAATACAATTATGACACTTATATCTTTCCATCAATATAGAAATTACTATCAAAATAAATGATATATCTAATATAAAAATCATATCCATCTCATCACATAATCATCAATATAATCATAATTAAACCATATATATATATATATATATATATATATATATATATATATATATATATATATATATATATGGATAAGAACAAGTATCACAATTAATATCATGTCGGTGTGTAAATGTAACATAATCAACATGATGATAAAACATGGAAACATCTAATCACTATCTAGTATAATCGAGTGTCCAAAGTCTCCAAATGAAATAGTAAACTGGTAGAAATGAGTCAATGAACAAGAGGAAGGAAGGAAGAAAACTAGATTTGTAATCCTTAAATAGATTCAAAGACACGCATTATCCTTCTTATATAATTTCATACTGTAAATGCAAGATCTTGTGCGACATTTTCCATATATCCTCCTTGAAAATGGTAGTGAATAATAATGTGTTTTGCAAGTCATTTTTTTTTTTTTTTCTGATAAAAGGCGAAGAGGGTTAAGGGGACCCTAACCGTACAATCATAGGAGAGAAACATAATACAATGAAGACCAAGCGAAGTAGCCTCTACTAGCAGACAAAGATAAACTAACAGAAAACAATGAAAAAAAAAACTAACAAAAACATAAAAAACCAGCCACTATCTCAAACTTTTAACCCCTTCCCTTTGGATCTTAACTGCATCTTGAGGGGCGAGATAGTCCCTTTCTTCTTCCTACTCACAACAGACCAAACCTCAGATGTATTTGGATTTACATTTTCATTATGGGTTGGGATCGAAACATCTAACTGTTCCTTGGGAGTCAGAGGCAAAGCATCCTCCTTTTCTGGATCAGTCGACAAAGGTTCAAAACCGAGTCACCTTATGAAGGATCATTCACCACTAAGAGTCTAGGATTAAAATTCTTCCACCATGAGTTATTCCTTTTAGCATGTTTCCTTATCATGTGACAATTTGAAGCTAGATGGCCAAGAGAAAAAAAATTTCTACACCTGAAGGGAAACCCTTCATAGTCTAGATTTTGTAACCAAGTTCGATCCTCCACTTTGAGTTCTACAGCAATAGGAAATCAACGGAAGTATCCATATCAACCAATATTCTAGCATACGTAGTATGCTCAAAATCATCAGTTTTCCGATCAATAGATAAACATTTCCCTAAAGTATTGCCAATAGTGGTTAAACAACTTTCCATCCAAAATTGGAGAGGTAGATATGGAAGACGAATCCACACCGGTCTAACATGGAAGGAATCTGAGACTGGGTTAAATAAAGGAAACCATGGAAGTCATTTTTATTTAGTAATGGACATAAAATATCCCCTCCTTCCTAATTATATATTAGTTGGAGGCATTTCAACCGAATATTAGCATTTTTCGATTGAATGAATGCATTACGAAATAGAAAAACTCAATCATTTCAAACCAACAAAATTGATTTCAAAATATTTAATGATTAAAATAAAAGGTATAATGAAAATTACTTGTTAAATATTGATCATATTTGTTGACCAGAAAGTAATTAATTTGTAGCATTAATATTAGAGGGAGTATGGTTGGTGTAAAATTCACGAATCTCATTCCCTCCAATGAAATACGAAAAAGGACTTAGCTATGTAGTTACTGTGCTTCCTCGCTTCCTTCCTCTTTAGTTGCAATGTAAGAAAGATTTTGGAATTGTTGTATTTAATGTTGACTCAAAGGTATGATATTATGCAAGAGTAAGATAATTATTCTAAAATTATATCTAACAAAATTTTGTATTCAATGTAACACAGCATTTTAATCATCTCTAAGATATTTTTTATTTATGTATATATTTTTATAATTAAAATAAACCGTTCCATTCTTTGTTGAGTCAAGAATCCACTTCACGGCATGATGCAAAATTTATTCCACGTGAAAACTTTGCCTTGGTTTAAGAAATGGTGGAGGGAAAGGTAGCCTCAAATAGGTAGCTGCAACGGCAATATTAAGAAAATAATCTTCTAAATACGTATCTTCCAAAACAAATTACAATAACATTTTGAAAACTAAATTATTTGTATAACAAACAAAAATTATAAAATATAATAATACAAAGTGGTAATAGGTTGTTTGTAGGGCTTAAACATATGAAAATTCTTATTTTATTTGACATAAAAAAATTAATTAAGTTATTTTAAAAGAGGAGTATGGGATTTTATGAGGTATTTAATCGTAAATATACCATTATTTTTAAAATATGACTATTATGTTTAATAGGTGAAAATATAAATTAAATATCAAATTGATTTATATGTTCAAAAGTTAAAAAACAAATATACATTAAATACAAATCAATTTTTATTAATAAAATAAAAAATCTTATTGATAAGATAAAAATAATATTTTTGAATTTTTATTTTATTTTATTTGATTTATTGTAAATATATATCACATATAATGTTGTTTTGTTACACATTGAAACTTTCCACATTCTTGTTTTGAATTTTTATTGGTTTTATTTTATTTCTTAAAAATATACTTATGTATATAAAATGTTACTCATTATGACAAGACTAAAATAAAGTTAAAAATTGGAACGTACTTTCTAAATTGCAATCCTCCACTAGTATGAACTAGGATCTTCTCTAATAAAAAAAAGTAGAAACAAAAGTGTTTAATAATGCTAAATAATTTTTTAAGATCAGCTACTAAACTAATAAATAACAAAATCTATTATTACATCTCTCTTTCTTCGTGTTCTTATTTCTTTTAAATAAATTCAGTTATAATTGTAATTCGATGTAGAAGAGGTATCCATAATATATTATAATATTGGTAGATCATATTTTTCTAATGTGTTTGTTTTTAAATTCCATATAATATTTCGGTTCTAATTTTATATTTAAAAATTGTTTATCATTCATCAAGAGAGAAAAGGAACACAAATAACACCAAGCCACACCACCATCTACCACACTACCTTTGTCTTCGAACAACAACTAGCTCTTGATACCATACTTTGCACCATTCATCAAACAAAACACTTCTACCTCCATTAAGATTGATAATTCAAGGAACAACTGGCACATGAAAATCATTTCGATAAATAAAATCTAGAATTCATTTACGAAACATCTACCACATCTCCTCGCCATTCCTTCTACTCACCCCTACCGGTGTTTCAGCATTCAACATCTCCACACCCACAATGCATGAAACCATTTGTATTCCAATCAAAGAATTAAAACCCTTGAAGGCCAAGCATTATCGTCTTTTCAAGAGTCGTTGAAACATATAAAATATATGTTCTTATTGATAAAATGAGTTTCATCGGCCCAAATTTGCTAGGAAAAATTGACGATGAGCTACACAGGCTTTCCCATACTCAAAAACATCGGAATTTGGAAACAGCAGATCAATCATCCTCCTCGGCGACCTCCGTGATTACAACCGCTTATGGACAATCCTCTTAATGCAAGTAAATCCTATCCTATGGAGCCACCCTTTGGAAGGGACTTCATTCTTCCATTACATTACAAAATATATTTTGGCATCAAGGAACAACTAATCATTACTACACGATGCCCTATTTTGAGACAAAGTTAGAGACAAAACTTAAAGATTTGTCTCTAACTTTTTTAACTTTACTTTTTTTTTGCAAATTGAAGGAAATTGCGGAAGTGAACCCTATATTGGAAGCAAACGAGGTAACCAATTCCAATACGTAACCATTTCAACACTTCAAATAGAGATATCAAGAATTTGCAATTGTCAATTTGCTACACTTCTTGTGGATTTTCTAAGCTCTCTTGTTTGATAGAATCTCTTTTCATATTGTTCCCTTGATTTATAAGACTCAAGAGGCATGCTCAAGTAGTTCGTTTTCTGTGGCACACTAGATTATTTCTTAAATTTGAGCAGCTCATTTTCTGACAGATTTGAGAGGCATGTAATGAGGATCGATTGTGGATGTACTATATTTTAGTGGATGTCATGTTCTAAACCTCTTATTTTAGAGGAAAACGAAAACATTGTCCTAGTTCTTTACTTTCCAAGTTCATTGAGCACGCTAAGATAGCTCTTTGTCGGGATAATTGGGAGGAGCATCAATAGGGTTTGGATTTTACAATGGAGAGGAAACATTAAAAAAACCCAACTCCTTGTGTTGCGCCTCCTCACCTTGTTGCCTCTAGCCTTTTCCAAAAATAATATCTAAGTAGCAGGTATAAACACATCGTTCTTTTTATCCAGGTATATATTCTCTATCGATTATGGATCAAGGATATCAATTAGTTTCTATGTGTTGTTTATTTATAAGGGACAAGTTATAAAGTAGTATATGATTTCAAGCATATGACACCTTTGGATTTCTATAGGTTTTCTACAAATGGACTATGAGGACTGCAATTGATCTATCTGCAAATGGGTTTATTGAGTGTCATGTTTGGTATTGGATTATGGGTCTTTTAGGTTTTCCACATACTTTGAATCGATGAAAAATTGGGGAGGGGACCGGGTGGATGCTCTGTTGACAAATCTTGTTGAGCATGCTAGTGGCACATGGAAAGGAACGCACCCACAAAACCATATGACCTATTAAGGAATTTTTTATGTTGGGTATTCTACAAATGCACTACGAGGACTACACTTGATCTATCTGCAAGTAAATACATTTATGGTATATATAGTATCCCATTTTTACAAGATCAATATTTCATATTTGCAAGTAAAGAATAGCTTCCATGTTTACGGTATATATACCGACATTGCAGCCATAAGTTTTGAAGTTTGAGTTGTATTCGAGAATTGTATTTTCGAGATCGGTTTGGAGTTGAATAAAAATAGAACCCCCCGTGTAAAAAAAAAGGCTACCTCTTTTTATGAGGTTATGCGGGGCTAACCCTATTTCCACCATGTCAAAGCAGCCAATGTACTCGAGACATTGTCATCTTGCTCATGTCCACATTTATCCACAACTACACAAGTTCCAAAGATGCTTTCTTCATTCTCGGTTCTGCTTTGATCTGCTGCATTATACAGACCTGGTATTAGATTTTTCTATAAAAAGGGCTCTGTGGGTCCTGTAAAATATTCATTAATGTTTGCGACATTGCCTGGGATGAAGAGGACATTCTCAAAGAATGTGGTGTAGAATCTATGTATGGCAACCTTACTCAGTCGCCATGTAAGAAATGGACTATTTGTTGAGTTGTTGGATATTGGGAACACTTGGTGGCCGGGCAACCTATCTTTTCTTCCTTTGACACTAGGTGTCAAGCATACAAATCAATTTCATGACAAGATACTTGCCTTAATAGGAGGTTGCTTTGCCCTCCTTTGGCTTGAGAAAGGAATTAAAATATTTCATTACTTGCACATATACTCTGCTGCCCATTTAAATAAATTTCTTAAATCTAAAAAATGTCTTGGAGAGGGTGCCCTTCGATCCAACTCATAGTATCCCAATAGTCATTCTTATCCTCCATAATTAGTTCAGTAGAGGGAGTTGCGAAAGCATTCTTGAGCATTGTATACATTCTAAACTAATATTGAGGAAGCTTATATAAAATTTTAAGGTATTTCCATTCTATCCACTTCCTAATCTGTACAAGGCATGAAATATTTTAATTCCTTTCTCAAACCAAAGGAGGGAAGAGCAACCTCTGTCAAACATACTTTCCTTGATTCAGCTTAGTTTTAGACAAACACATACTTTCCTTCATTCATTTTTAGACAGAGATCAACAATTGATTTAAGATTACCCCGCATATTCAAAGTTAATCCTGTTTTGATTGTGAAACCAATCTTATTGTTACTTCTCCTTATCTTCCTCCCTTTTCTTGGCCTCAATTTCCTATCTTTCCTTTGAGACAACCATCTCTGCTACTACTAAACCTCCATCTAGAGCCAAACGTGGGCTTTGGAGGGGGCTTACCATATACCAAATGGGATGACTCCTCATCTACCTCATCAAATGAAAAATAAAGATAGAGTACTCCTACCCATCCCTTATTTGTTTACATCTTTCAATGCTTTTCTTCTATCATGAAACTCATTTTGTATCTAACCCACAACATAATGTATCGAGGTTTTTAAAAAATTTCGTTTCAAAGGTATAGTATCCATACAAAATAGTCTAGCCTTTAAGAATTTTGTTGATCGGTTCACACACATAATTCATGCCTCTGCAATTTCAGAAATTATAATCGCTTCAAAAATAAAAATGTGTTTCACGATGATAATTAAACAAAAATGTACTCATGGTTAGCTTTAAAGAGTATATCTTGGTAATTACTATTTATCAATCTGCATATTCAACTAACTTCTTATTTCAAATTCAACAATTTTTTCTGATCATCCAATGTCTTTGGTGATTTACAGAGTAGGTATTAGCCTTCCAATTGTTGATTCTCATTTTAAAAATTTAATAGTAGATGCAAAGTTCTTAGTTAGTGGAAGATCCTCGCTACACATTAGAACTCGACAACAAACTTCATAGGGGTAAGTCGGGCTTTATTAAATGTCTTCTCCTTTTAAATAGTAAGCACAATGATCGATCTCTAAATGTTGTGTCAAAATAAGAAGTTTGCTATTTCATGAAACAATTATGTCAAGGGGAGTAGGATATGGAAAGAAAAATCATTTATCTAGAGTGGATTCTATATAGGTCTCTTGGGAATGTACTTGAATGTGAAAGATATAATATTCAAATCAAAATAGTTAAAAGATGCATAACCTTTTATTTTACACGTTTTTGCAGCAAGTCCTATATTCTTTGAGTCATTAGTTTTCTAATTGTTCATACTTGTTAGAGAGACAACAAATTTCTCATCCAGAATTTTAGAAGAGGCTAACAAGTTTAAGATTATTAACTAGACTGACCTATGAATGGATTGCATGCCTTGTTGGACATTCTTAGATTGTCATCCATGAAGAAGACTAAACTTGCAATCCTGAAGGATGTTAGTTGAATTCTAAAGCAATCTAGGTATAAAGAATTTTCAAGATTTTTGTCCAAAGTTGAACCATAAGTTTAGGATATATGAAATTTCCATAATTATAACCAATTTGGATATGTCTATTGTAGAATGACCTTGCTATTACGCCAACTTGGATCACGAAAGAATACTTTAATTTTAGCTTTGGCTAGAAGATTGGATAAGGGCTTGAAGGTAAAAAGTTGGTGCTTTCACATTCACAAAAATTAAACTTCTATTATATTTTTGTTTTTGTTGTTTATCTGATTTCAATTACAGGTAAATGGTAGTATAACTTACAGTGGCCATTCACTGGAGGAGTTTTTCCCTCAGAAGATTGCATCCTATATAAGCCAGAATGACCTACATGTAACGATGATGATTGTTCTAGAGACACTAAATTTCTCTACAAGATGTAAATGCTTTAGTGGAAGATATGGTAATAAATTATCCCTAAGTAGTGCTTGAAGATAGACCTGAAATATCACAAATCAAAGCATGCAACTGAGTTTATTCCAAACATAATATTTGTAGTCCCATAAATATTACAATTTTAAAACTGTACATGTTTTGTGTCTGTTGCAAGTGATATTTATCTCTGTAATAACTTTTAGTGTATTTGAAATTAGGAACAAATATGCTTTCAGAAGTTTTTAATAGGGAGAAAGATGCTGGAACATGACACAAAAGTAGACCTTTTCATGAAAGTAGGTTTTTTCTATTCTTTATCCATGATTTTCCATGGTTACCATAGATCAAATTTAATATACTAGAATTTACTTGTGCTATGAATATGATAGTTTCTTGTATAGCTATATAAAAATTACTAGACAACTAATTTATAGTGATGTTAGGAAGACAAGTAGCTATAAGTTTTCTGAGGCTGATAGATATTCTGAAATGAAAGATAAATTTTATGTCTCCTTATTTTGTTTACAGAAGCTTAATGTTGATTTGCATCAAGAGAGGCCTACCTTATTGATATAAACTTTGTTAATCTACATTGCGATTGCAAGCAACAACCATGAGAGGTATTCAAAATAGCCTTAAGATTGAATATGCTTTGAAGGTGGGTTAACTTGTAACCATCAACTTACATTTCTGAAAAAGGAAAAACCCATTATGAAACTTATTTGCAAGAACAAAGTAATTAGGAAGCTTGATAAGATCTTCTGTTGGAGTTTTGAAATTTATTTTCTAAAATAAAGTAATTAGGAAATTTGAAAACATCTTCTGTTGGAGCATTGAGAAGTACAACACGAGACCATATTGGAATGGATGAAAATTGTAGAGATTGAATTCTTTATAACTCATTAGAAGTGCACCGAGTGCTCCTCTTTTCTATCTGAGATGGTTGTACATTAGTAGTCCCATCAACCTATTTTTGTCATTTATGGAAATTTTCAAGACTACTATGATATTATTTATTCGTAATATAAGACTCAGTTTGATGAAAATTTATAGAACTGCCTTAGCTAATTTAAATTTGGAAACAGATTCTTGGTTTGGGTATCTGTGCAGATACAATTGTAGGAGATGAAATGCATATGGGAATATGAGGAGGACATAGCGAAACATGTTACAATAGGTATGTAAATAAAAAATGCATGAAATATTGATTAGCATATTGGTTTACATATGAAAATTTGTCATGTAGTTTGTAGACAAATCTACAAAAGGCACTACCACCTCTTTGAGATTGGATATTGATCATATAGTTTGTTTCTAGATAAGTTGGTTTTTGTAAAAAAATTGCATTGAACATGTATTACTACCAGTCAGTACAAGAAACAATGACCTTTGCTACAAAAATTGGTAAAGAATATTTTGTCTTCATTGTTTCTTGTTAGTTGACATCAATCAACCTCAAATTTTAATTCCTTGTGTCAGTTGATACTAAAGCTTGATATTGGTTCCAATCATTTTTTTGTCATATTGATGTCAACAATTGATGTTGTGTTGCTCATGTTGCTACCAGTTGACATTGAATTTCACCCAGTCAACCCTAAATTAGTTACATGATTCCAAAAAACATAACACATGAAATTTAGATTGCAAACTTGTAATCTGGTGCATGCCTTCCATCATCTATAGATCTCGATCTAGTACTTAATATCACTCTGAACACAATTTTAGGTTGTAATACCCGATTTTACTATATGGTTTGGTAATTTATATTATATGCTACATTTTTTCTCAACACTATAATTTTTACTGGTTTGTTGCTTACTACTATTATTATGCAATTACTTTGGTATCATTTTGTGCCATCATTAGTAGTTTGACACAAAAATTTATTTCTCAATTTTGAAATGATAAACCTATAAATTTTCTTCTGTATGAGCCATATCTTTGATCCATTCATTTCTAAACTGTAGAAATCCAATATCTAAATGCATATCAATGAAAAAATCAGGATCCTCACTTTCTGTAAGTTTTTCGAGTAAATCTAAAACAAATTATGTCCACTTTCACATTTCTTCGTTCTTCAATCTGCACACTATTATCCAATAACTAAGTTGGATTTGATGGAAAATTATAGGCTAATGTGCCCTGCCCAAGATCACTCAATTAAGAGTACTACAAGAAGAAATGCTACCTACGTATATTTTAAGCACATCATACTAATTGATCTATATAAATGTGAAACAAGACAGTACTAATACACAATAATTACTAATATAATAAGGGATCTATGCTGATCTAACTTCTCACATTGAGGGGATGCTTGTGTTCTAGCAATAGGCGATTCCTTCCTTCCACACTAAAGCATCTATGTTATAGATGATCCATAACCAACTTAGAGATTGCAATGTATGATTTCCCAACACGGATTTTTAATATATTTATGTGCAATACAAATTTCTATGGAAACCAAGCAGAAATTTGATGTGTGTTACAACTAATATTATAATCTACATCTTTCGTGAAATGCGTACATGCTCAAATGCATGCCCACAATAAATCATATTTCACTCACTATTATTTAATTACCAACGTGTTACTCTTCCCCTTAAAATTAAATGGTGCAGAAAAGAAGTATGCTACTTCTTTAACTTGCATGTGACTGATTTTATTTATATTTTCTTTGTAAACCGAGAATTATGCTTGAAAACAACTTGTCTTGGATTTACATTGTTTGTGTAAAGGATGCCACCCTTCTCCATGCCACATCTGAAACTCACTAATTCACACTCTTAAAAAAATGAAGGAAGTACAAACTTGGAGGCATTATGTCAAACAATTCACAAGCATAAATCAATAGCTTCTCATCATCAGCTCCTAATAAGCTCTAAGTTTCATTATGTTTGGGTGTTAGAATCTCCCAATGGCTCAGGTTCCTTGAAACTATGAGCACCTCACTCACCTAAATTAAAAATTTATATCCCACTTCAAGAAAATATTTCTCAACCTGCTCTTCCTAAAGATGTAGGTATAAGTTTTATGAAATTAATCCAGAATGGGTAAATCAATATTTTATCAATTGGAACAAGATCTCCGATTGATAAAATATGGTCTCCCTAATGCCACATAATCATCAAGCCATATTATTTATTACACATCTATGCCATTTGTCTTGGAATAATTTGGTTTTCCAAAATAAATAAATACAGATATAACACTTAGATACATCAATCTCCATTACTTTAATTAAACTCCAGAATTCAGCACAAAAGCATGATGCACATGTTGAGCCTCCTTTTTCTTACATGTCTACTTAGACATCTTCATGCCTACTTTTTCTTACATGTCCTGTCAAGTTTAAAAATTATTTTTATGTGAACTAAAGCAGTGTCAACAACAACATTTTGCGTGCAGTCGTGGCGGTCTTAATTTTCACACACTTGTTAAATAGTCTGCTATTGTCTAAATTTCTGGGTTGATGGCAACTTTCACTAATAGCTACCACCCTTAAACTATTTGGTAAACATAAATTTTTAATAAGTGTAATCAATAAGAATGAAATTACGAAGTTAGCATACTTGGTTAATTTTTCAACAACCACTAGGATGCAATCTTTACCACTTGCTTTAGGGAGAACTGTGATGAAGTTTATACTAATAGACTCCCGTTTCTCATTTGGGGTAGGTAATGGTTGAAGCAAACCTAGAATTTTACTGTTTCCACCTTTCTTCTTTGACATTTCTCAAAAGATGTTACAAAATTTGTGGACATCATTCTTCAACGCTTTCCATTTGAAGGCTTGCTGAACTTTTGCATAAGTTTTGAAGAACTTAACATGTATATAACTGATGGAGAAGAATGACTTTCATTCATCACCTTCCTCTCTTTCTTGGAGATAAATGAGCCCATTACAGAATAAATACCCACTGTCCCTGGCCCTGACTGCCTGCCAATCCTCCAACAATACTGCTAACTCATCATCCTTGGCATACTTTGCCTCCATATCCCATTGTCGATTTGGAATAGCTGCTGAAATAGATTGAATTCCAAGAATTATGGATAAAGCATCAACTACAACATTTTCGCTACCTTTGCAATAATGAATATCAAAATCATGTGCTTGCAACTTGCTCACACACTTAGATATTGTTGCTCATTGAAATTATGTTGTGATAGAAGGTACTTGGCTATTATGGTTGGTCTTAACAATGAATTTTCCAAAAACTAGGTATTGTTTTAACTTAGTCAATGCCTACAATACTAACAACATATCCTTATCACAAATAGATAGCAACTTCTCATTGTCATTTATCTTGCGACTCTCAAATGCAATGGGCCTTCCTTGATACATCCAAACTACTACAAGTCCCAATCTAGATGCAAAGAGAAATATGGAGTCACCTAGGTGGGACAAGTGCACATTGAAAGCTTTGTTAGCTGGATATGCTCATTCAAATTTCTTCTTTGAATCTGCCAAGTGAGTAAACCCCATGATGAAAACATCCATAATAATTGTATATTCTAAGGAACTATGTTAGCCGAGTAATTGTATTTAATTCTATCCACTATTTAATTGCTTGGATCTTGGATTCATTTACTTTGACTCCATCACTAGAGATAATGCATCCCAATACGGTAGTTTAGGTCCAACAAAATGTCAAAAACACACAAGCCCATTTTTATAAATAAAATATTAATCTTTGTGTTATTCAGAACAATATCAAGGCTGCTATGTTGTTCATATGACATCCTGGAAAGTTTCTGGAGCATTTGTGAGACCAAAAAGTGTAACAAAAAATTATGTGTCAATATTGTGTCCTGAATTCCGTTTTGTCTCTAATTAACACCAAGAATTCTTCATACACAATCCTGTTATTATACTCAGTCAATGCTAGAATAGAGTATATATACACTCAACCTTCAACTATCTTCCTGAGACTCTTGGATAGGAGTGGATGAACTCCCACCATAGTATTTGTGTGGTCAAGATGCTTTCTAGACTGGTATTTCTTGGTTTTTGCTAGATTCTTCCTACTTTCTTTAGATTACTATTCCAACCCAAACTGTCTTTAGGCTTGTTTAATGTTCCTCATTGTTAGTATGGTTTTAATGTTATAAGACTTTACATCTGAGCACACTAACTTATTCTTGGGTTTGGAAAATTCTCTAAGTAGAAATATAAGCTATATTTGAAAAGATTAAGTGGAGTATCACAACAAAAAAAATTAGAATTAACTCTTGTCATTATAATATATAATGACAAAATACGTTCCTTGACAAGAGGCTTCTTTGCCCTCCTTTGGTTTGAGAAAGGAATGAAAATATTTCATGACTTGTATAGATTTGGGAAGTGAATGGAATTGGTTTTCCCATTGTGCCAAAGCAAACCAATGGAGGGATTTCTATTTTTATTGAAAATGCCATTAAGGAACTATTGAAATTACTTTTGTGAGGGCTCATCTCTTATTAATTAATTTTATAATTTCATATATTGCAGAACTTTGATGATGTATTGGTGCCACATGACCATGTAAGCAAAAGCTACAATGATACTTATTATATAAATTCTGAAACTATTCTACGATGCCATACAAGTGCTCACCAAGCAGAATTGTTACGTGAAGGGTACTCTCATTTTCACGTTACTGGAGATGTTTATCACAGATATTCTATTAATGCTACTCATTACCCAGTCTTCCACTGGGTATGATTTCTATTAAGGCCACTTTTACTTTGGGCCAACAAACATGTAAATGTTTATGCATGCTTGAAAATATGTTAAACCTATTCTACATAAGGTTTAAATTTCCTCAATCTAAAACTTTTGATTATGTCCAACTTTACAATATTCAAACTTGACTTGCTTTGGAAAGAAGTCTTAAGGAAAAGACCCGTGTGAAAATATAATGGATTATGGAAATCTCTAATCCGTTACTTGCTTTTTTCCATTTCCTTATTACAATATTTGTTGGGAAACTGCAGATCATGTGTCAAGACGTGTGAAAATAGCTGTGTTGAAGGAACCTTCTTTAAGTCTTGAAAGCTTCCTGTAAATGGTGCATCAATAGAAGGTGCATGGTTTATGCAAGAACCCCTTTACCTACTTTGAAGAGAATGGGACTGTAGGATTGAATGTCACTATCATTATATGGTTAAAAGGGAGAGTCTTTGGACAGAAGCCTGTAAAATATCATGGAAATGGCCTTTCAAGTGAGGTTTTGTCTTTCGAGGTTTGTATAATGTAAATAAGTGAATTAAAATTTGTATATAGAATCTTGTTTTCTTAGAAAAGATATGCATATGTTTTTCACTATTATTTAATCAAATATGGACCATAATTCATTTGTGGTTGAATTATCTGTCTATATTGGGATTTTTTTCTACAGAGTGTGTAATTCAAGTGAGCTACCATATTAAATTAGTTCTAGTTGAATGCACTCAACTTTTTGGTCCATGCAAGAACACGTGTTAGTGTCGTGATTGGCTTTCATTCTTGATCCTTTGTTTAGTACGCGCTACCTTTGTGGCCTTAAAATGAAGTACATACCACTAGTTTACTTGAGTCTCATGGAATATATATGCCATGTTGTCCATGTACATATGTGAATTGAAACTTGTTGTTGGTATATTGAATTCTATGAGAAGATGTGCATTTGTTTCTTTATTAATTGTTTAAATGTGGAAGATAGTTTATCTAAAATGAATTGGTTTTTGTTGTGGGATTTTTGCACAAAGTATCTAATTGAAGTGTGTAACTATCGGAACTAAATTGAAGTCAAAAGTGTATTGAATGCAAAACTCTATATGATCTATTAAATTATGTTTTTTCAATGGCATGATAGGCATCATCAAAGCACTAATTGTACTACAACTCTTTTAACGAAGAATATAATAGAAGTTGGGGCCACCTCCAAATCAATTCTCAATTTGTCTTAAATATTGCAGCACTAGAAAGAGTAGGCAGCAAACTTGAGACACAAAATTGAAATATTAGACAACACAACAAGGTATGATCCTCTCTGCTTTAATTGATTCATATATTTTACTTTGTATTTGTTGATTAAAAATCTCTTTACGACAACTAAGTCACTCTTGGATTTGTATTATTTGAGTCACTCTTCGATCTATGTTAGAAAATTGCTGGGTGAGGGAATAACAAATAAAAACTAGAGGGAGATGACGCAACATGAACAAAATCTCTGCAAGGCACATGCCAAAGTGTGAAAGAGAAAGGTTGTTCAAACAATTAATTCTAAGTATCAGATTGATATCTTCTTTACTTTTTTTTTTTTTTTACCTCTGAAATGCTCTTGAACTCTTTAATTAATTCCTTCTTCATTATCTTGTGGATTAGGAAGAGGTGCTATTTGAGGAATAGATAGTGTAATAAGAAAGGTAAGTAATGTTAATTGTATAAGATCCAATGAAAAATGGAACCCATGGTTATGATTTTACAAAAGAGAAAAGTTAGACTTTAATCTACTATAACACTTGTAGTTTATAAGTGTTTTTAACTAAATGTGAATGGAAATGATTGCATAGTTCAAGAAGTGCCTTTAGAGAAAAAAATGATCATATTCGTGAAAAGGTAAGAAGCTTCTAAGTTGTTTTAGTTGTTTAATTTTAATGGTTGGTATATATTACATTACCAATGTATATGTGCAAATGTTGGCTTGGGAAGATAATGGAAAACCAATATAACCAGCACACAAACATTCTAGTACCACCTCCTGACAATATTTCAATATAGATTTTGTGTTCTTAATACCACAGAATCCAATGCACCTTTTACTACTAACGATAGTAGAGAATTGTATCGAACTTGAGATAATCAAAGCGAAGAACATGAAGATGACGCTGCCAACAGAGAGGTAGTTTCTCAAAATAAAAGTTTAGAAAAGAACTTCAAAGTAGCTCAAGGGAAGCATACGGATCACTTGAAGCTGGTGGCGGAGAGAAGGGGCTAATAATGTATGTCAAGGGTTAACGACATTTAGGCACCCTTTTGTATTTTATCATTGTATTTCAAGGGTTAATGGTATTTAGACACCCTTTTGTATTTTATCTTATTTGATATTAATAAAATGTTTGTGGACCCATTTGTTGGGCACAAGATTCAAATCAAATTGTTCTTAATTTATAATATTAATTACCAACCCACTTTGACATCATAGATGATATGTAGCCGTTGATTGCACTATATGATATTTGGTTATTATTTATTCTTGAAATTCAGATTTTTCATTCTTTAAATTTGTATCGTCTCTAGAGAGATGATAAAAATTGAAATTAGTATTGTCTCTAGAGAGACAATATTAGTATTTTGTATTTGTCTCTAGGGAGACAATAATAATATTGTCTCTAGAGAGACAAAAATTATATTGTCTCTCAAGAGACAAAAATGATAGTGTCTTATATTGTCTCTGGAGAGACAATAATTAGAGACACTCGCTTTGAGACAATATACAACTTTTTTATTGTCTCTATTTGAGACAATATGGTAAACTATTGTCTCTATTATTGTCTCAAAACA
Organism: Taxus wallichiana var. yunnanensis; assembly: GCA_018340775.1. Lineage (NCBI taxonomy): Eukaryota > Viridiplantae > Streptophyta > Pinopsida > Cupressales > Taxaceae > Taxus > Taxus wallichiana. The sequence continues at coordinate 706,916,873 of CM031243.1, read as the reverse complement.
CCCCCCTTGTAGTAGTGGATGCACAAGTTTCATTCCGTAATTTATTGCTCAACATGCGAGATTCAACCCCTCTTATTGAGGACTCCAGAGCTCCTAATGTCTCATCTGCACACAAACCTAACTCAAAGCAAGAGCTGAAATTTTTTAAGGATGCACCACATTTGTTTGCAACAAATGACCTTGTGGACTCCCACAACCTTTAGATGCTGATGCCATTGAATGAACAAGTCCGATCGCCCAATCCATCAGCAGAAAGTAATGGCGGGTTGACCAAGAAATCCCGATGACAATCGGTTGGAGCACAAAGTTCTCGCTATGCAAACAACAAAAAATCATGCTTATTGTAAATTTATGGGTTGACGCTGACTCGTAAATGGTGCTACAGAACAATCATCGACATTGTCTACGACACATCAATGCCACCACCAACATTACCTTTATTTGTTGTTGTCAAATTTGATAGATACAACGGCCCATGTTGGGATCCCTCCAACCCATTACATATTCCGATACCCCCTATTTCGAGAGGGAATCAAAGACAATTTCCGCTTAAAATGGCCTGGGTATTAACTATGCACAAGTCCCAAGGACTTACTATGCATAGAGCAACTATCGACATTGGAACCAATGAAAGGCAGGGTCTAACATTCATATCTTTCTCCAGAGTTGCCTCGCTTATAAATTTGCACATTACACCTCTTTTTCATTCGAAAGGTACTCAAAAATGGCGCACGTAGCAACACTTGGAGCAAGAAGAAAGGAGGAAGCAAGACTATTATCACTCAACCCATCGTAAATACTACACTCTACTTTGATAGCTCCTCTGCTACTACATTACTCAACACTTCTTCTATCCTAGACGATTTCAAATAAAATAGTCCACAAATGATACCACTCATGATATGAGATTTAAAAATGTATATGTACGACTTTGTAACAAGTTTGAAATGAAGAGACAAAACCTTTAAATGAAGTGGTTGCACTATATATCTTCAATTACATAATTACACGTTTCAACATAAATGTTTGATTTTTCCTTTTTATTGTAGCTCGTTCCTTTATGTTAACCAACAACACCACATTTTTAATGTCCTCATCTGCACACAAATACACTTTTCAACATACATGTTCGATTTTGCCTTTTTATTGTTGCATGTTTCTTTATGTTAACCAACAACAACACATTTATAATGTCTCCATCTGCACACAAATACCTACAATTTTAAAATGCTTAGAAATAACCATGCAATTTATAGTTGTTTCCATCCAAAGCTTTGTACATTTAATAGAAAATCAATATTGTCAATCACACCCCTTATTAACAACAACTACAAAAGTAATAACTGTATTTCTAAATCTAATAACATATACCGGCGTTCACATTGCATTGTATTTATATAAGTTCTAAACATAAAATAGTCATATAACTTTCCAAACCGTTACCTATATTTCTTAACATTAAACCACAAAATCCAGCACTAGGCTGGCACTACGTAACATTTTAACTTGTCCACTTGAGATCACCATTCATAAATATCCAGCCATTTTTTTATATATTTATAATTTCAAAGGCTTGTTTAATACGTACCCGCAAATGGGTGAGGGAAAAAGAGATGCCATATGGGGTGAAATTTGCACGAACATTACAGTTGGGAATAAAATTGTTGTTTCCTGCATCCGCCAATGAGTCTCCAAACACAAACATGGAGCTGCTGCAACTCCATTAAAACTTGTGCTCCACCCGATCACTAAGATACTCAGCATTACATAATTCTCAGTCATGGTGCAGACCCCATTCTACACGTAAAAGCTTCTTAATCTATATATAGATCTGTTTTCCTTTAATTGATATTCAAGCTTATATATATAAGTGAACTAGAATCATAATTTTCGAAGTGGAAGTGTCGTCTGCCTTCATTATAATCACACCAGTGGATTCTGCAACGCAATACAGACGGTTGCAGTATGAAAATAGATATTAATGTACCGTTTTGTTTTGTGGGAAACAAACTCATGATGCCCATTTTAGTTGAAACGAAACTGAAAAGCGTTATTGTTCCAAATCGGGGAATATTTGGAGGATTGTTATCTTGGAAAAATAGCATTGTTGAATATTATTCTCTGAGCAGCGTGAGCTTACAACACAATTAGAGCTCGGCATAGAGATAGCTGATGGGACTTGAAATTCAGATCAAATCTAGCTCGTTAAGGTAAGTCCACATCATACGAGGGTGTTATTGTATTATTGTTGTCTCTTTGCTATTTATTTCTGTGCGCCAATAAGAGTGTGCCATATGGGAAACTTTAATTTGTGATTTTGGTATTTAAATGTTGCATTCAAATATTTGAGCCCTTTGTTCATGTATATTCCATTATTTAGATTTATCTATTGACTCTCATAGACACGTTTCATTAAGTTGAAAGCACTTCACACAGTGTTGAAAAATACGGCGTGTTTTTCAATAGGTACCAAATACTATTTAAACTTGTGACTTACGGGTTACAAACACAAGCTCCTACCAATCCTACTACCTATATGCCCTATCTGATTTCAATCTGGTTTATTAAAAAAAAAAGAAAAAATGATGTCACCACTAATGCACGAGTCCCACACATGCATGCACATGCATGTGTCTATGGGTTTTTTTGTGTCAGCCTTAAACATCATGCGGTGCATTTTGTGGGGAGAATAGCCTTCGTTTATATTAAATGGGAGTGAGACATCGAGACCTCATCCTTCGACATGCACTACATGATCGATGGCCCCTCTAGCAGTGTATATCGACATTCCCAGAGATGAATATCTGTCATTGATATCTTTATGAGAGCCTTTGATAGCATAAATTATATTCATTTTTTCTTGTCTCTAGTAACTTAGTTTAAATACCTACAAAGTTTCAAATTCGATGTGGAGGGGTCCATATAATTAGTATTTAAATCTTATATTTATATTAAAAACTAGTAATTATAAAAGGTTTCTTATTATGTGTTTTTTCAATATTATATTAATAATAGTGCTTTGTAAAAATTGAAGGGTAATATGAACAATTACCGTAGCTAAAATGGCTTCGACATGTGGCCATTAGATTAAAACCATGTATCATCGCAACCCTCATAGTACATAAAGTTGACACCACATATTCATTTTATATATTTTAATTGAACCGGTTTTCTATGCTAAAAGGCGTGTCCAAGTTAATTTGTTCGTCTCTTAGACATTTTTGTATTGCTTTCATCCTACCCCTTCATGCAAGGGTAGAACATGGGACCATCTCCTCATTTTCTAGAAGATTTGAATGTGTCTCGTTGTAATGAGGTGAAACTTATGATCCTCTCATTTATACATTATCTAGAAACGTAACCACAAAAAAAAAAAATTATGATGTTTTAATGCATCGGAAAATTAAAAAAATATATATCCATAAAATAACAATTACATTTACTAATCGTCATCTTTTTCTTCTACTTGTGATTAGTGTAATGACCATCACTTAAGATATAATTAAGAAGAAAAATAATAGTTTCACTCCCATTTGTTAATTAACGATAGAGTTTTTATTTGAGTTAACAACCGAACTAGTTTTTAACATGAATTCAATCATCTACAGTTCACTTCTTCGTTCCTTTTATTATGTTGAAAGGCGAGTCTAAGATGGAGTCGGGGTTGCTCCGTACTATCTACACCTACCCTCCACAAATATTGCTCGTACACATGTCTATTTTTGTCCTCCTTCCACAAAGGGGATAAATTTGACAGTTGTTTATACACTTTATCCTGTTTTCATCCTACCCTTCCACACATGGGTTGAATTTGCTTACTTTTTAGACTTTTTTTTGTGATCTTGGTTGTACAAATCTTGCATTTTTTTGAAATAATTGTCACATGTTGCTTGCATATTTTATATAGAGTCATATGTAAATTATATTAGTACATATTAAATAAAGCTAAATAAATACAAAATAATCTTTTATATATTTTATTAGTAAGGTATAAATAATATTGTTTTGTATTTTTGAAGGGTAGTATTGGAAAATTACCGTCACCCAAAAATTGTTGGACAAGCATAGGTGTACATCGAATTAATTAACCCCACCTCCACGTTCCTCTTTTCACAATAGGGTTTCCAATGTGGAACATATTGGTTTTTTTCCCTTTTTAATTTTGGCCCGTAGACATGAAATGCATGTACTTGAATAATGTGAGCATGGATAATGCTTTTTTTTTGGTTAAAACTTTCTTTTATATATTGTTGTGTAATTTGTATTTATCTATTCGATTTTATATACAATAACGTTAGGGAGAGATGTTTTTTTCCATGTTGCGTTATAAAATATGAAGGTGATTGTGTCATAGAATACAAGTTTTCATTATATAGGTTATTGTTTATAAAATTAATATTCTTGAATAGGATTGTACAATATATAAGTTCCCATTTGTTAATGATGAGAAGCCGATGTATGTGCTCAAATTTTGATGTTTTTTTGGAGCCATTTAAGCAAAAATTGTGTGAGAGTGAATAGTTCAAGTGAGATTACAACTATATAGTGGATCACATATATCAATTTCTTTTGTTAATCTTAGTAGTTAGTAGCTTGGACAGTGTTTGTCCTCATCCATTTTAGTTATGGGTAGTTTGGACAGCTATTCGTTACTGGCCTAGAATTTAGAAAAATAGTTGTTTTTGTCAAACAAATATTGTTAGGATAAAACAATTGTTATCTAATATTGACTCCTTTTAGGTGACACCTCATAACCAAGGTTGTTATGGTTATTGAGTTGTCTTAATCTCAGCCGTTCATTTGTATTAATCTCGGCGTTGATTTTCAACGAGAGTAGTATATAAGGGGTCATTGGGTCATTTGTAACAAGAAGTTTTAGAGAAACTTGCGGTGTTAGCAAGTAGTCTTGCGGTGTTAGCAAGGCGCGGTGATAGCGTTGGAGATAGCAGTGGAGGAATATCAGCAGGAGGATTAGGAGATTGTCGGAGCTCTGCCAGTAAGAGGCAAGCAATATTTGTATCTCTTGATTTGCTGAAGTTTAATATATTTCTCATATGTAGTATTGGTTTTCCCTACGGGGTTTTCGAGGGACAATTGTCAAAAATATTGTGTTCACCTTGTTGGGTATTTCTTATGTGTTTGTATTTGTGAAATTACTGTTGTGTTATTTTCCAATATTTGTTGATCAAATAATCTTACAAGATAGGAGGTTAATAATCGATAAGCTTGTAATAGATTTTCACATGGTATCGAGCTAAGTTCGGGTAGAAGAGATTTACCTAGGTGAAAGAAAGTGAGGGTTTATAAAACCCGGTTTAACCTCTTCAAAATTATTATTATTATTTTCTTTTAAGATGGCCTCGGCGAGGTTTAAGAGATCGGGGCAGATTGGATGGAGCCTCGAATTTTGGTGTGCTGGAAAGCCAAAATTTCTCTATTCTTTGGAAGAGAATGGTATCGGAATATGTGACCACTTTGTTGTACATGTACCTACGGATGCGACACAACTCTTAGCATATAAGAAGGAAGATGCCAGGCGAGGAGGCTGATTCTTGACGGTGTCGAGGATCATATTGTTCCATATTGCGAGTTAGATCTGCGAAGATGATGTGGGATGCCATTATGAATCTGCCCGAGAATGCTACCACTAACCGGAAGTGATTCTCGGAGAAAAGTTGAGGAATACCCGGATGAATAAGGAGAAGGCGTCACAGTTACCTCACCAGGACTTAGACTTGTCGAGGATGAATTGGCGGTTTTTGGAGACAAACCAAGTGATGACGAGCTAGTGAGAATAGCCTAAATGGGTTTCTTAGCGGTGGGATGTCTTTGTTCAAGTCATCATGGACGAGACACCTTACTTCTGAGTTGGGATCGACTATGGAGTGATTTCACTCGGGAGGAGCTTAGACTAAGTCTTGTCGATGGAGCCAACAATAAAGTCGGAAAAGTGAGGTGGAACAGGAAAATGTTGCCTAGCGGGTAAAGGGAAAGCAAAGAAGAGGGTCTAGTAAAGGATCAAATTCACAAGGTGAAAAGAAGAAGAAAGATTCTTGAAGATCAAGTCTTATGGCTGTCACGAGTTTGGCCACTATGTCGGCGATTGCCCGAAAAGGAAGAAGAATGAAAAGAAAGGCAAGAAGCAAGTTGCGGCTTGACAAGTGCGAGATGAGCTCTAGTAGAATGGAAGATGAGTTTGCACTCATAGCATGTATGGTTAGCTCAACCTCACGAGTGTTTGGTACATAGATAGTGGGGCGTCATATCATATGACGGGAGTTAGAGAATACTTCTCCGATTATAAGGAAGAGAGCACGAAATCCAGATCTCTATGGGAACATGTCCAAACTCAACTCGGTTGGGAAAGGGACTATTTCGATTTCGAAGGAGAGTGGTAAGATGATTCCCCTTCATGATGTGTGTTGCATGTTCCGAGGCTTAGGGATGAATTTGATTTACGTATCTGTCCTTGAGGACAAAGTGTACAATGTACTCTTTAGAGGGCACATGTGTTGATCAAGCACAAGGATTGGAAATCACCCATAGCTATTGGAGTTAGGAGCGGTCGGCTTTATAGGCTGCGGTTTGATATTCCTAAGGCACTCATGAGCAACAGATAATCTTAGAGATCGGGGAGAGCTATGGCATAGAAGGATGGGCCATATCCATCATGGAGCCCTTAAATTACTTCATGAGATTGACGGGTGTTCTGAGGTGAGCACGAGCACGATGATGTATGTAAGGGATGCGTGTTGGGAAGTTTGCTAAAGCATCTTTTCCAAGGTGACACCGAGATCGAGGCGTTCTTGATCTAGTACATTCGGATGTATGTGGACGATGTCGATGAAGTCTCTCGGAGGGTATGAGTACTTTGTTACTTTTATTGATGATTTCTCCGGGAAGACATGGATATACTTCTTGAAGACCAAGGATGAGGTTTTGATCGCTTCCAAGAGTTAAAGCTCTTGTGGAGAATTCGACGGGAAGGAAGATAAAAGTTCTTGATCGAGACAATGGAGGCGAGTACAAAAGCAATGAGTTCAGGAGTTACGTACCGAGAGAAGGAATCAAGAGAGTGGATTGTTCCTTACATCCATGCGAGAATGGAGTTCTTTGAGAGGAAGAATCGGTCTATAACGGAGGCATCGAGGCTATGTTGCATGACCGGAGGATTTACCCCATTATACGTGGCGAGAGGCATGCGTACAACGAGTATACATACAGAATAGAGTTCCACATAAGGTACTAGGGAAGATGACACCAGAGGAAGCATTCACTGGGAAGAAGCCAGATGTCAGTCACTTTAGGATCTTTGGGAGTTTGGCATATTGTCACATTCCTAAGGATACACGTACCAAGTTAGATCAGACTGCGGAGAGAGGGTACTTTGTGGGGTACAGTGAAACCTCAAAGGCATATCGGATATTCATTCCGGGGACCAGGAGGATTATTGTTCGACGTGATGTCAAGTTCATGGAGGACAAGGCATTTAGAAGGTCTAGAGATTTGCCAGTAGATGATCAGAGTAAGCAGCCAGCGAAGCTCGAGGATCACTCAATCGAGTCAAGGGCGTGCAAAGCTCGAAATACGATTACTAGTACAAGCATAGACTCGGAGGAGAGAGTTTTCAAAGTATGGAGCAACGAGCAGTGCGAAAGAGATGCATCAAGAAGACATGGAGGTTGATATTTCATCCTCTACGATTAGCGGCAAGAACCGTGAGGTTGAGACACTGAAAAGAATACTCGGGAGTTAGTGGGTACTCTAGGAGGAGTGATAGACAACGAAACCACCAGCCAGGTATGATGACTATGTTGCATTAGTTAGTATGTTGGTAGATAGTGAACCTTCTAGCTATCGGGAGGCTGCACAACATCAAGTGTGGCGAAGAAGCGATGGTTGAGGAGTATACTTCAATTATGCGAATGATGTGTGGGAGGTAGTGCACAGACCAGCGAGATAGGGCGGTGGTTGGATCACGTTGGATCTATAAGATCAAGCACGGTGCGAGATGGTAGCATCGAGAAATATAAGGCAAGGTTCGTGGCAAAGGGTTCTCTCAGAAAGAGGGAATAGACTACGAGGAGACATTTGCTCCAGTTGCCAGGTATACTTCTATACGAGCTGTAATCTCAATTTCAGCACAGATGGGATGGCAGATCCATCAAATGGATGTCAAGACAACGTTTCTTAATGGTGAGTTGAAAGAGGAGGTATACATAGAACAACCAGAAGGCTTTGTAGCACACAGCAAAGAGACCCACGTGTGTAGATTGAAGAGAGCATTGTACGGACTCAAGCAGGCTCCCAGAGCGTGGTATGAGCGCATTGATAGTTACTTGCAGGAAATGGGCTTTGTGAAGAGTGAGGCAGATGCTAATCTCTACTACTTGGTAGTTGGAGGTGAGATTCTCATTCTTGTCCTATATGTAGATGACTTGTTTCTTACAGGTTCACTGGGGCTCATAGAAGAATGCAAGAGGGATCTTGCAGCGGAGTTCGAGATGAAGGATTTGGGACTTATGCACTACTTTCTAGGCATGGAGGTATGGCAGAAAGATGGAGAGATTTTCCTTGGGCAAGGGAAATATTGCATGGAAATCTTGAAAAGGTTCAGGATGGAAGATTGCAAAGCCATGTCTACACCCATGATCATGAATTGGAGGAAGGTAGACACATCCAGGGAGAAGGATGTAGACCCCACCTTATACAGGCAGTTGATTGGTTCTCTCATGTATTTGGTCAATACCAGGCCAGATATAGCTTTTGCAATTAACTCTCTTAGTCAGTTCATGGTTGAGCCAAAGAGAGTGCATTGGACTGCGGCAAAGCATGTGTTGCGTTATTTGCGAGTCTGATCGAGTATGGAATTAGATATGCTCGAGGTGAAGGAATCGGGTTGATGGGCTATCTTGTGTGAGTTGGGCGGGTAGTCTGATGGACAAGAGGAGCACTTCGGGGTGTTGTTTGATCAGGATCGGGAGTTGTATCTTGGTTCGGCGGGAAGCGAAAGTCACGTGGCTCACGAGTTCGGCGAGTCGAGTACATAGCAGCTAGCATGGCAACATGTGAAGCTATATGGCTTCGGAAGTTGCTAGTAGCTTTGTTTGGTCAGAAGGTTGAGACTACGGTGATACATTTGCGACAATCGAGTTGCATCAAGTTGGTGAGAATCCGGTGTTTCATGATAGGTCAAAACATATAGACATCAAGTATCACTTCATCGAGAGATTGTGTATGCAGTAGCGGGGGTTGTTAAGCTACGGTTTGTACCTACGATCAGCGGGTAGAGACATTCGACAAAGGCATTGGGGAAGGCAAAATTCATCTTCTTGAGAGAGATGTTGGGTGTCATGCGAGAACAACTTCCTCGCTTGCAGAAGAGGAGTGTTAATCTTAGTAGTTAGTAGCTTGGACAACTGTTTGTCCTCATCCATTTGTTATGGGTAGTTTGGACAGCCTAGAAATTTAGAAAAATAGTTGTTTTTGTCAAACAAATATTGTTAGGATAAGAACAATTGTTATCTAATATTGACTCCTTTTAGGTGACACCTCATAACCAAGGTTGTTATGGTTATTGAGTTGTCTTAATCTCAACCGTTCATTTGTATTAATCTCGTCGTTGATTTTCAACGAGAGTAGTATATAAGGGGTCATTGGGTCATTTGTAACAAGGAAGTTTTAGAAACTTGCGGTGTTAGCAAGTAGTCTTGCGGTGTTAGCAGGCGGTGATAGCGTTGGAGATAGCGGTGGAGGAATATCGGCGGGAGGATTAGGAGATTGTCGGAGCTCTCACGCGGTAAGAAGAGGCAAGCGGTATTTGTATCTCTTGATTTGCTTGAAGTTTAATATATTTCTCATATGTAGTCTTTTTCCCTACGGGGTTTTCGAGGACAATTGTCTGAAAAATATTGTGTTCACCTTGTTGGGTATTTCTTATGTGTTTGTATTTGTGAAATTCTGATTGTGTTATTTTCCAATATTTGTTGATCAAATAATCTTACAAGATAGGAGGTTAATATTTATCTATTTTTAAGACACCCTGGTGTTGGGGAGAGAAATTTTTTTATATTTTTTGTCATTCAAAATATGAAGGTGATTGTTATACATTTTCGGATTATATAGCAATATGATATTACAATTTATGTTCTCATTTGTTAAATAATGAGAGAACTCCTAACCAAAATTTTAAGATTTTTTTGCACTCTTTTTAAGCATAGTCATAGAATCGAGATTATATAGTGTGCCAATACCAATTTTTTTCCCAAAGAAATGTATTCCTTCCTTGGTTACATATTGTTAAACATTTGCTCATTAGTTTTAAAATCCTATCTTCCACTATTTAGAGGAAGGCCTACTTGTTGGTACCTCTATTCATGTTAACAAACTTTATAAGTGTTCCCACATATAGTGTCAGATACACTACATTATTCTTAAGCTAGATATTACTTTTGATTGAGTTAAAAACATATACAGATTAGTTAATTTCAACATACGAGGGTGTATTGGTTATTTTATTTTATTGATTCACTAAGCTTAAGAAGAGTGTAGTACATATCAATCAAAGATACTTAATGTATGTTTTAATACTCATTCATATAAACTATTCTCAAACATGACTTTAGACAAATAGAATTACCAAATTTATTTATCATTAGTTATTAAAATATTGTTGACTTTAGACCTAGATATTATTGTATCATTTTGGTTTAGCATGATGTTAGATGATAGATATATTCTGATTTTGATGGATTGTGATTCATAGTATGATTGTGTGGATTCTTAGATAGATAGAGAAACATATTATATTTGATGATGATGATGTGTTGTTGATATATGTATTACTGACATTCATAATTCTCATCGTATTGAGTAGGATTTAGCTTTTGAACTAATTTTGTGATCTTGTTGAAATTGATAAAAGATAGAATTGAGATGTTGTTGAAATTTTAGACAAATGATAACATTGTTAGTCTAGATGATGAATTAACTATATGAGAATGGTTATTGATTTATATGCGTATATTTTATCCTTAATGTTTTGATGCGGCTACCAGCCAAAGGAGGTATCATGTGTCTTGTAGGTAATTATATCACAACAATCAAAAGGGGATTGGAGACCAACCACAAAGGAATACTAAATGGATACAACTAAGGTCACCATGACAACTTGTGTTAGGTTGTGGTTTGTGTTTTTAATTTTTTAGGGGGTCCCCATGGGGGATGACCTCCAATTGTGACCATGGGCTTGTGTGAACTTTTTTCCCTTTTTATTTATTTATTATAGAGTATGTGGGTTATTTGTGATGTAATTTATTTAACCCTTGTTGATTAATGTGATTCTATTAGTAATTAAATCACGCTATTAAGTGATTTGGGGATGTGACAAATGAAGTCATTTATTAGAATTGTTGGTTTTGGACTATGTGTTTTTAAGTTTGAGTGTAAGTAACTTGAGTGTTGTACACTCTACCTTACCTTGGAAATTTAGATTTGGCCTTAAGGGCCAATTTTTGGAGGCTTGTGGGACAAGCTAAAGCTTGTCCCACACCTCTTAATTTCTTATACCAACCCTACTTATGGATTGGGGGGTCAAAAATAGACCCCATTATGTGTTTTGTAAGACAAAAAGTGACATTTATTGCACTTTTCTTACATGGGTTTTAAATTTTTCCTTAGGGGGTGGGTTTGGATTGTGTGTGTAAGAGGTTTGTCATTCCTCTCAACCACCAATTTATTGTGCATTGGGGTTGAGGTTTGACTTGTGATGTGGAGTTGAGGATAAGTGATGTGGCATCCTACATGGAGCCACCTCACCCTCCTCTCTCCCTTTTCTATTTATGCAAGTTCTTTGTTTGTTTGGGGGTTACTTCATTTCATTTGTGCTCTTGTATTTTGGAGTTGAGGATTTTGGAGTTATTGTGGATTTTGTTAGAGCTTGTTGGTGTTGGATTGGGCTTGAAGGAGCTTGGTGTGTGACTCTTGGATCAAGCTCTACCATGGAAAGGTAGGAGCTACACTCTTGTTTAATTTTTTTCTTTTATTTGTGTATATGTGTATGTTATTGAGTGTTTTGGTATGCTTGTTGGGTTCTTGGGTAGATTGCCTAAGTGTGGTGTAGGAGAAGGCTATGGGGATCTTATATGTAGGGAGGCATAAGATTTTATTTCATGTTTTGGAGGGAGTTGGGTTGGGTGCCCCACCTTGGACAAGAAAATGCTTGCATTTCTTACTTGGTTTTATGAGGGAGACATAAGAGATTGTAGGGAGGCATAAGAGAATGTGGGAGGCATAAGAGGATATTGAAGGAGGCATAAGAGTTGTGTAGGGGTTTTGAGATGTATATTGGAGGGTTTTAAGGTGGGAACCTAATCCCATTGGGAGGCATAAGTGATCTCCCATAGATCCTTGCTCCATTGGCTTTGCATTTTCAAGCCTTGTTTATTTTGTTAAATTTCTTCTTGTGATTGTATTTGGTGTTGATTGTGTTTTGAAATGGATGTGAAATATTTGTATTGTGATGTGGAAGCTTTGTAATAGTTTCCATGAGTTGGATCCATCTTTTATTGCATTGTGGTTGGGGCTCGGGGCCAATGAGGAGGATAACTTCTTCTCCTCATTGGATTATTGGTTGGGTGGAGAGTGTTGCCTCTCCCCCATTTTTGTTGTTGTGATCAAGTGAAGACATGGTGGAGCTCTTTTGGTGATGTGAAACTTGGAGCATTTGTTGATGTCCAAAATAAATCCTTCCTTGTGAGAAAACCTTCTTGTTATTCCCACTTAAGGTGGAAGACTTGTAGTATTGTATTTTTAAAAAGAAATGTTGCATTGTAAGTTTCATTTACCAAGTTGTATTATTATTTTGAAGGAAGCTTCATTGAGGAATTGTATAATTTCCTTTCTCCTCAAATTGTAGTATGTAAAGGAATAAATCAAAATGGAAATCATGTTTAAAGGTTTAGTTGTAATTGTTATTGTGAGAAAGTAAGTTCTTTACATTGTAAGAGAATGAATCATGCTCAAAGAAAAAGGAAAGTGCATTGCTATTGTAAGTGTTTGTATTTTTGTAAAAATGAAAATAAGAGCATAGAAGTTGTAAAACATTAATAGTGTATCCATTGAAAAATTGAATGTGAAATAAAGTTGTTTATGGTTACTTGAACAAATGGTTGTAGTGGAAATGGAAAGATGCAATAAATTTTAAGTAATTTATTATGTTGAAATATTGCATTTTTTGTAAAGAAAACAATAACATTAGAAGTAGATTTATCTTATTTCTACTTTTGAACTTGAAATAAAATTGTTGAAAGAAAATGAAAATGACCTTGTAGTTGTTTTTCTTGTTACTATTGAAATAGAAAATATTTAAATTTAGTAATTTAAGTATGGAATGAATAAATGGATTAAACCCTTCAACTAGAAACTTTAGGAATAAATTCAAGCTAAGGATGATCTTTAAAAAAAGGACAACCTAAGGATGGTTTTTAAAATACTCTAGTGAAGGTTTATTTTTAAAGAAAATATCGCCCTAATTGGTCTCTGAACCACCACTTACAAGGTGGTGGTTTGTGAATCATCACCTAGGTAGGGCGGTGGTCCAAAATATTTTGGTGGCGGTTTCATCACCGACGGCGGAAAAATTTACATATCGCGCATTGTGCAAATTTAAACTTTTCCAAATTAAAATTTAAGCCTATTAAATGTAAAAACAAGACCACCAACATACTATAAAGGCAAATTCATTGTTTGAACATGTAAATATTCAAATAGATATTTTAATGCACTCAATCTCATACATTAAAATGAGGTAGGGTTTGGCCCAAATAGAGAACTCAAAATGGAAATAACTTTATAACAACTCTAGTTTGGGAGTGAAACCTCTTCAATCTTCAAATGTAAGACATTACAATGATAAATCTATAACGTAAACTAAACTAAGCTTGATTTTGTAAATTCCTTCCATGGTTCTTCTTTCCTTGCTCCCATGGCTTCCATTTCTCCACCTGCAAATTAAACAAAAGGAAATAGACAAATGAGGAGGCTAGGGTAAAGAAAAAGATTTAATAAGATTCATAAGGATATTTAGGGTTAGTTTGGAACCCTAGGATCTAGTGGCCATAATTGAATTGATCTAAGGGTTGAGGATCAACCCTACAATTTTTTAGGTAGGAATGAATATTATGGGTGTTTTTAATAATTTTAAAGGTATTTGTAAGTGGGTGAATGGGGCCATTTAAATACCCTTGTGTGTAAAGTCATTTATTTAGTTCCTAGTATGTTTTAGAAATTAATGAAATGGACATTAAAGCTATTAGGATAATGGAACTAAAGTAACTAAGTTATAAGATTAATCTTTTTTTGGTTTGAATGTTAATTAAGAAGGAGAAAAGCATTTAACCAAGTAAATTAAATTATGGGACCTTCCTAGTTGATTTTAATTAATTTGACCTTAGAGATAAATTAAGAATATTTAATCATTTAACTTAGACCTGGTCCATCCTTTGTAATGTAGTGATTATTGGTGGATATTAATTTATCGTACATTAGGGTTTGACACCCTTGTAACCTTTTGACTTAAAACAAAATAAATTCTGTAACTTTCCAAATAATTAATTAGGATTTAATGTGGTTTTAGAATGCCAAATTTGTGGGTGTTATACTTGGTATCAAAGTCGTGGGTTTTCAACACTTGGACCCTGGAAACACTTGGAAACATAAGACATAACAATAAAACATAGTGCAAACTAAAACCTAGATCACATAACTTGAATGATAATTTGAACATAGAAAACCTAGAAAACTGAAATTAAATTCTAGAATAGTAAACTAACTCTCACCTTGGTATGTGTAGGAGGCATGGACCAGATGAGGGGTTCTTACACATTGACCTAGACTTACCACATCCTCCGGATCAGATAATAGCTGCCATTTTACCTCGTAGATACTTCAGACGTTACAGGATGTTAATGCCACTATACATGGAGGATCCTTGGGAGGGAGACACAACAAACATGACAAAGAGCCATCAGTAGAGGCTTGTGTACCTTCCCAACATAGTGATGAGCATAGGGTAGAGAACTCCCACATGGAGTCATCATATGTGATTCACCTTTGAGAGGTCATGGCGACAAGGTTACATGACACAGGGACCTATCTAGGAGCCCTAGACAACATGATGATCATGTCGATAGACCTAGAGGCAGACTATCTATAGTGGAAGATGACATCAGAGAGATCGTGAAACTCCATCCAATCTCATTTCACTAGGGACACTAGAGGATTTTAGGAAGAGGCTTTGTTAGTCAGCTTGAGCGGATGCTTTAAGCTATGCCCATGTACTAACAACACGAAGGCTCCTATTCCCATTCACCTTCTAAGAGACGGAGTTGGAGTTTGGTGGAGGACCAGGAGATGAAGCTCCATGTAGATTTTGAGATAGTCACGTGAGAGCTCTTCGAGGAGCAGTTGAGATCGATACTTGCTCAAGGTTCATTCAATAGAGGATAGATGAGTTCCATGACCTACGTCAGACATCTATGATAGTGGCAAAGTACGAGAGTCATTTCCTGGACCTACTTCAGTATGTGGACTATATGATAGTGGCAAGTGAGGATCCATAGGTTCATTAGGGGCCTAAACGTGACATTAGAGGGACAATGTGTATTCATTGCCATAGAAATTAGAAAGGTCGCTGAGAAGGCATAAATTTTGGGGAGACCAGGGGAAGACATAGCAGACACAAGAGATAGAGTGTGGAGATGTATCCAGTAGATGCATGATAATTTAGGTCAGGGGGTCAACTCCTCCTCCTCGTGGTGGACATGGTTCTGCACAGTCTTCATTCAGACCACCACAATAAGCACCTCAATGTAAGCAGTAGTAATAGAATTTTCCTCCATTTAGGCCTCCACATAGATTCGATGCTCAGAGGGGACATAATATGGGGCATCCTCTTAAGGCGACTAGTCGGGACTCACCTAGAGCTCATCAACCTGGAGCTCATCAGGCAAAAACCACAACAATTTATAGAAGCATCATCAAGATCCATGACATATACCACTAGAGTACCTACAGGAGCTTATTCTCATTGGAGGGGACCTGGTAGTTACTACGGGTGTGGAGTACTTGGGCATCATTGGAGAGAGTGCCCTTAGAACCCTAGCAACAAGGGTAAGGCACCAGTTTTAGAGCCTATAGTAGGAGACATGGCTAGGAGCCATATGATATATGTGTGGATCGAGAAGCGCTAGGAAGAGCACTAAAGCACGGTGATCAAGATGACAGGCTAGTAGCATTGATGGCATTTCTATTCCTATCTTATTTGATTCAGGTTCCTCAGATTCATTTATTTCCCCATTTGTAGTAGAGCAATGTAGGCTGGTGGCCGTTAGGAAGCTCCATAGTTGGGATGTGGGGATGGCTTCTAGAGCTAAGCTCACAGTGGACTCCTTAGTCAAGGAGTGCATAATTGACCTCGGATCCTTTTCCATGACCTTGGATCTTTGTATCCTTCCATTGGGTTCCTACAAGTTTATTCTAGCATGGATTGGTTATCTACACATAGGGCCAGAGTTGATTGTTACAGTAAGGTAATATCATGTGAAAATGATTTGGGAGTGGATTCAATGATAGTTGGAGTCAGGAAACCCACCTCTATTCGCACCATATCCCCTATGCATTTAAAGTGGTGTGTGCGACGGAGGTTGCCAGTAGTATGTTGTAATGGTCAGCAATAGATCAGAGGATGAGTCGAGTGGGCCATCACTTAATGATCATTCCATCTTGAGAGAGTTTTCAGATGTTTTTCTAGGGGAGCTTTCGGGTTACCTCCCCCATGTGAGATAGATTTTCACATTGATTTAGTTCCAAGAGTAGAGCCTATCTCACGAGCACCTTATAGGATGACTACCCTTGAGCTATGTGAGCTCAAGTTGTAGCTAGAGGGCCTTACTCGGAGAAAGGTATAATCCATCCTAGTGTATCTCGTTGGGGTGCACTTGGTGATTTTTGTAAAGAAGGACGGATGTCTGTTTGTGTATCATTTATCATCAAAATTGAACAAAGTAACAATCAAGAGATGTTACCCCTTTCATACATTGATGATTTTTTTGATCAAATGAAGGGATCCACAATATTTTCCAATATTGATCTTAAGTCTAGATACCACCATCCGAGGATCACGAGGGTAGATATTCATAAGAGAACCTTCGGTATGAGATATGGTCACTACGAATTCACAAAGTAGTGCCTTTTGGTCCGACAAATTCACCCACGTATTCATGAGTTTGATGAATGGGGTATTCCAAAAAAATTTGGATCGATTCATGCTCATTTTCTTGACGACATTTTTATTTACTCATGTATGCATGAGGAGCATGAGTTGCACCTTTGCTAGGTTACTGTAGTGTCTTCATGAGTAACAACTTTACGAGAACACGGAGAAGTGTGCATTCTTTTAGTCAGAGGTACAATACTTAGGTGACATCATTTCGGAAGGGATCTATCATCACCAATTTGGCACTATGATAATTCTTCACCAGGAACTCCTCGTGCTATGATTATTTACTAGTGCACAACCTTTAGTTTGGTGGATGTAATCTGGAAACAAAACAACAACATAACACAAGAATACCATCGACTATGATAAGACGGAATGATGAAAAATCTGAAATATCAAAGTAAATTATAATATTAACATGAAATTGTTACAATCTCACCCATGAGGTACTTCAAGTGTTATTGACTTCACTTGCCTTTCACCAAGACTATGGGAGAAACTTTACAATTACACCTCTTAATGGCTTCTTCAACACACCTTTAAACTAATGGCTTCCTTTGCACACTTCCTACAATATTTCTCACTACTTCCTTCTATGCTAAATGAGGGGGGTGGCCTCTCTATTTATAGAACTTCTCGGGCTTATCCATCTTATCTCTAAGATAGGATAAGAAATCCGCTCTAACGAATCATATTCCATACCTTAACTCTTATCACATGCATGTAAGCTTATCTTTTAAGATAAGATAAACCTTATCATTTTACATGGGTTCCACATTTTTAGACTTTTTACAAATAAAATACACAAAATATTTATGACCTCACTCCTTGTCCTTATTACCAATATAATATTTCTAATTCCTAATCATGTAGACCCTACTTCTCTAATTACCCAAACTTTGACATTTTAACATTACCGAACCACTTACGACAAATATTTACTTTTAACAACATTCCTATTGACTTTGGTATCACACCGCACTCCATATTATTGGCGGCAACCTTCTTGACGGCACCATTATCTTCTATCGAGATGCTACTACTAATTATACTTAACAACATCCTATTCCTAATACATACATTAATGAAATAGAAATTACGGTGGAAAATTTTAGTGTTGACAAATCGCTATCGATCCTTCCAAGATTTGAGATATTATGGATTGGTGTGTGCCAATTAGTGTGACCAAGGTGAGCATTTTCATGGGGCTTGCAAGGTACTACAGGAGATTTGTTCGGGACTTTTCTTAGGTTACAGTATTCCCATCACTTCCCTTCGGTAGAAAGGGAAGAAGTTCTTATGATCGAGATAGAGGTGACCATGCCTTTAGGACACTTTGAAGGGATGTCTTACATCAACACCAATTCTTGCGGTGCGGATCTACATGAAGATTTATTTGTTTGTACGAGATGCTTCCTTGGCGGGACTTGGAGGTGTATTGATGCAAGAAGGCTTTGTGGTTTCCTTTGAGTCTCACAAACAAAAATATCATGAGATCAATTATTTGACTCATGACCTTGAGCTTGTAGAAGTTGTGCATGTTTTAGTTTGATGGACATTTCCTTTTGGCAGAATTTTATTTTCAGCACTGATCACTTGAGCCTTTGTCACCTCTTTAAGCAACCCAATCTCAACGCTCGTCAACGGTGTTGGATGGAGTTTCTTTGTGAGTACGACATGGAGACACAACATGTAAAAATGAAGGAGAATGTTGTTGTCAACACACTCGAGTAGATGCAGATACATTTGGCTTTAGCTACATCGGTGGGTGCAGATTTACGAAGAAGGATTTTGTTGCGACTTCCTCATGATAGTTTTTACCTTATGGCTAGAGCAAAGATTAAGTCTCGAGAGACCCTTGAGGTGAAGTTGATGGATTTTATTTAGATTCGGATGGACTTCTCGCACACAGATGACAGATCTATGTACCTAGGGATGGAGGTATGAGGTAGGATATCTTGACAGAGGCTCATCATGCACCTTATTCATCTCATCCAGGGGTGAAGAAGATGCACACCAACTTGAGAGAACTTAACCATTGGAAAAGTATTTAGATAGATGTAGCTCAGTTCATATCACACTATTTATAGTGTCGAGAGGTGAAGGTGAACATCAAAGATCTAGGCTGGCCTTATTTACCCACATGTTATCCCGAGTGGAAATGGGATGCCATTTCCATGGATTTCATAGTAGGGATACTCGACATCGAGATACCACCACGATGACATCATGGTCATGGTGGATAGGTTCATGAAATTTTCTCATTTTTCTCTGGTGAAGACCACTTATACAACTAGTGTAGTAGCGAGAGTTTACCTAGATGAGATTGTTAGACTACACGGGATCCCGTGGAAGATCATTTGTGACCGTGACCCTTTGTACACATCACACTTCTGGACTACCATACAAAATTATCTCAGGACGAAGATCAACTTCAGTACAACTTATCACCCTAAGACAGATGGATAGACAGAGTGGGTGAACCACATTTAAGAGGACATGCTTTAGATGTACATCATGGATCAATAGTCGAAGTGGAAGGAGTACTTGTATTTGGTGGAGTTTTCCTACAACAGTTTCCGAGTTTGATTGGCATGACACCTTTTCAGGAATTCTATGGAAGAGAATGTAGAACACCATTGAGTTGGGACTGGCTGGAGGATAGAGTATCTCTTGGCCTAGCCTTCTTACATGACATGGAACAATAGGTTGTTTTGGCTCGTCGAGAGATTACGAGAGGCACATGACATGCGGAAGAAGTATACAATCGAGGAGAGTTGACTATAGTTATATGGTGGGCATGAAGGTGTTTCTTTATGTCTAACCTCATAAGAGTCTTATCCATTACGAAAAAGGCTCTAAGTTGTCTCCTAGATTTGTGGTTCCATTCGAGATCCTGGAGTGGATCGGTCCCTTAGCTTATTGTCTATCCTTGCCACCTAGCTTGTCTTGCGTGCATGATGTTTTTCACGTATCTGTTCTTAGGAGATATATCCTAGATTCATCTTGTGTATTGGATTGAACCACATTGCAGGTGTAGGAATAGGGGAATATGATGGTGGAGCCCATGCATATTTTAGAGCACAAGACCCTGGGCCTTCGAGGATGAGATATTTATCAGGTGCGAGTTTAGTGGGATAGGTATGATGAGACATCTGCTACTTGGGAGGATGCTACATTTCTACGAGCATAGTTTCCACACCTATTTCAATGACTTCTAAGAGGAAGTCGAGTCTAAGGGAGGGGATATAGTGCCCACTCCTCTTTGAAACTTATTATATGTTGATTTTGATTACTATTGACTTTAGAATTGGATATTATTGTATCATTTTGGTTTAGCATGATGTTAGATGATAGATATATTCTGATTTTGATGGATTGTGATTCATAGTATGATTGTGTGGATTCATAGATAGATAGATAAAAAATTATATTTCATGATGATAATGTGATGTTGATATATATATATTACTTGACATTCATAATTCTCATCGTATTGAGTAGGATTTATATTTTGAACTAATTTTGTGATCTTGTTGAAATTGATAAAAGATATAATTGATATGTCGTCAAAATTTTAGACAAATGATAACATTGTTAGTATCGATGATGAATTAACTATATGTGGATGGTTATTGATTTATATGTGTATGTTTTTCCTTGATGTTTTGATGCAATCACGAGGTGAAGGAGATATCGCGTGTCTTGCAGGTAATTATATCACAACAATCAAAAAGGGGATTGGAGACCAACCACATTAGAATACTAAATGGATACAATTAAGGTCACTATGGCAACTTGCGTTAGGTTGTGGTTTATGTGTTTTAATTTTTTTAGGGGGTCCGTATGGGGGGATGACCTCCAATTAGGACCATGGGCTTGTGTGCATTTTTTTCCCTTTTTATTTATTTATTGTAGAGTATGTTGGTTATTTGTGATGTAATTTATTGAACCTTTGTTGATTAATGTGCTTCTATTAGTAATTAAATCAAGCTATTAAGTGATTTGGGGATGTGACAAATGAAGTCATTTATTAGAGTTGTTGGGTTTTGGACTATGTGTTTTTAAGTTTGAGTGTAAGTAACTTGAGTGTTGTACACTCTACCTTACCTTGTAAATTCGGATTTGGCCTTAAGGGCCAATTTTGGAGGCTTGTGGGACAAGCTAAGCTTTCCCACACCTCTTAATTTCTTATACCAACCCTACCTATGGATTTGGGGGTCAAAAATAGACCCCATTATGTGTTTTGTAAGACAAAAAGTGGCATTTATTGCACTTTTCTTACATGGGTTTTCAAGTTTGTCTTTAGGGGGTGTGGTTTTGGATTGTGTGTAAGAGGTTTTTCATTCCTCTCAACCACCAATTTATTGTACATTGGGGTTGAGGTTTAACTTGTGAGGTGGAGTTGAGGGTAAGTGATGTGGCATCCTACATGGAGCCACGTCACCCTCCTATATAACTTTTCTATTTATTCAAGTTATTTTGTTTGTTTGGGGGTCACTTCATTTCTTTTGTGCTCTTGTATTTTGGAGCTAAAGGATTTTGGAATGCTTGTGGATTAAGTTGGAGCTTGTGGATTAAGTTGGAGTGGGCTTGAAGGATCTTGGTGTGTGACTCTTGGATGAAACTCTACCATGGAAAGGTAGGAGCTACACTCTTGTTTAATTTTTTTCTTTTATTTGAAGCTACAATGGAGGAGCTTCGGAGAAAATGGATGGTTTACAAACCGAACAAATAAGAAAAGGAGGTATATTTCTAGTTGATGAAGACGTATCGATTTCTTAGCATGGTCATATCTAGGATGGCAAGCACTTGAGGATTTTCCTTGATTATTTTCTTTGAATCAAGTTGAACATCATCTCGTGACGATGTGTATAGTTTGTTGGTTTGTTTTTCTGTCTCTCGTGTTTTTCCTCGTTCGGTCCTTAGTGACTTGGCTTTGTTGGTTTCTCTATTTGTTTTTGAGAGATGGCTCTGTAAGTGACTCAATTGCCTAATGGATATTTTTGGCACTTGGTCTACCTTTTTCTTGTGGCACTTTCAGGAGTGCCCATCCACGAGACGGAGCCGATGTTGGTGCTCAAAGTAGTCTCACCCCATTTTTCCTTTGAAATCCATCGATTTACGGCCTCTGTCACATTTCATTTTCCTTGTGTTGTGCCTGAGAGGTATCTGCCTTCCTTTTGTTTCCATTTTCAATCAATTCCTGGGTCAAAGATAATGTATGGGTCCATATTTGTCTCCTTGTTTCTCTATTCCTCTGAAAAAGGTTTGTAATTTGGGTCTCCCATTCTCTGTTCATCTAAAAACTTAGGTTCTCCCATTATTTCAGTTCTCCACAGAGTCAAGATTTGTTTTCCTTGTCGTTTCTTCCCTAAATGCTTGAAGAAAGATGAATGGATGTAGCTATGAGGAACATATTTGAGCCTTGTAACATTTCTAAATTCTCTTTCCTTGAAGAAAATTTCATTTCCGGGCTCAAATGGTCATTTTTCTGTATTTTATGGTTTGACAGTGTTTCTCCCAGTCAAATTTACATCCTTCCATCGACAGCAATGTGGCTTCATTTGGTTGGACGCAGCTCGGTTGGGTACTTCAAAATTTCTATGAATCACCTCAACTTAAAATGTGTCCACGTGGAGGAACGATGCTCATTTGAAGATCTAATTTTGGTTTGGCCTTGGAGTAGTGTCGGGAGGACACATGGAGGTTTCCACTACTTTTCCTAGACTTAGATAAATTTTATGTAGCTAAAATAGTTTGGCGGAGAACAGGGACACATGGTGAGCCCGCACTCGCTCAGAGTCTTTTAAAGAAGTACCAAGAGGACACTTGGAGGCCTCCGCTCACTTTGCATTTTGCTTGGACTTTTCAACGCCAAAGGAGACTGCCCCAGAGCATGAAACTTGGCACCTTCTACTGAGCTTCGAGCCTTCAAACAAATTTTTCTGGGCCAGGACATGTGGTGAGCCCGTGCTCATTCAAGGTCTCAACTTTTGGGGACTATCTCAAGATGCGCCATTATGACACGTGGCAGTTTGACAAGTCAAATGGAGCAAAGAAGTGGAACATCGGGGAAACTTCAAATTTTCACCTCTTATGCTCAAAAGGGTTAAGATATTAAAAATGGCCCATGCAAGCTCGACAAAGGATTAGTCAAAATGTGTTTCAAGTCAAAGGGGCGGGAGGTGGACCATCGGGGTAACTTGCATTTTTACCCTCGATATTCAAAGGATGAAAACATCAAAATGGCTCCGCAAGCCCGATGGAAGAAAGGTCAAACCTTGCTCCACCCAATCATGGAGGTGTGAGATTTTGGAGGAAATTTGGAAAAAAATTCACTTTGTGGGAAAAGGAGTTAAAATTATAAAAGGAGCGTGGTTCCACCGGGACCCATATTGAAAACTTGAAGCGGAAGGGTGGAGTTGCGGGGAAAAATTGGAAAATTTTCCTTTTTCCAAAAAGAGGTCATATGGCAAAATTTATCCATAGTTCCTTGGGGACCCACCTCAGGACACGTGTCAGGCTCATTTCCTAAGGGCGGAGGCGTGGAACAAAATGTGAAATTTTTCCATTTTTCCAAAAGTTGTAAAAATTCAAAGGAACCCCATGTCTATTTTTAAGATTTGAATCTTCCACGTGGATGGCCCAAATTCAAAGTAAAGATCAATGGCAACTGAGAGTCTGAATCTGATTTTCCCCCAATTTTACTAAAACATGCCTGGAAGTGTAAGTCTTCATGATTTCTTGGTATTTCCTACATGTCAAGCAGAGAGGGGAGTTAATGTCAATGTTTGAGATTGGTGGGAGATCTCGGAAGATGTATTTTGCCATTAAAATGGTCTGACTATCGAGCTTGATCGGATTTTTCTTTTTCTTCTCCCGAGCACGGAAGGAGCCAGATTTGACAGATTAGGGGCAGAAGTGGTTGGCGAATTGAAAAAGGAGTGATCTACTAGAGGAAGGAGTTGAATGTGGAGATATTTGATGAGATCTACCCCCTCGAGCACTGGCGACTTTTTTCAGATCTGATCCTAGAAATTGTGATCATGATCATGGCAAGCACCGTGCACTCAATGTCTGTATTTTCGGGGAAAAATTCATTTGTAAAATTTTATAAATGGCACAAATTTTTCGTGCAAATTTTTGGAGTGTTAGGGGCTAGGACTGAATTTTTAGTAGAAAAATGCTTGAGATAGCCCATCATTTTGAGCCATTTGAGAAGCTTGTATATCTCTTTTTATTAAATCTGATCATGTCAAGGTGGTTGCAGTGCACATCCATTGACAAGCTCGAGACTGTTCTAGAAACTTTCCCTATTGATAGATTTAATCAAATTTGAGTTATTCTATTTTGTCTTGAGCAAAATGTGTCTTTTTATTTCGATTGTCTATGAGTAGTTTTTCTTGTTTCTATTTCAGTCTTGTATTAAAATCTGATTCAATCAAATAGACCTCAATCCTTGTGAAATTTTAGTGGCATTTGTAATTTCACTTCTTAGAGATCTTTCATCCGGGTTTGGAATAAATGATTTAAAATCACTTTTCTTTCCTCTGTTGTGACAAAGATTATCTGTAATCCTCTAGGTGTACCTTAGGCGTGATTTGACTTAGATCTTGATGCTTTATTGGATTTTCTAACTCGAGCCTTCGTGATAGAATCTCAAAGATTGTGTGAAAAATGATAATCTGGGCCTCTATTAAAGCACATATTCTAGTTAAAGAAACATTTTAGCTATTTTGTGTCATTACATTTGGTTTAACCTTCCATTTTGTAAGATTCCTCAAGGATCCGGTGAATCAAGTTCATCCCCCCCCTACCTCCCACCAAAAATTTATTCAAAAACAACCAATCCTACTCAGTACAACCCCGTTTGTCATGTGTGTATGCCAATGCATAATCCTCATCATCAAAACATGTAGAAGCAATCGGGTCCAAAATTTATTTAGTGACCTTTGGCTTGTTGTGAAAACATCTCCATGATCTAGAAGTGACAACTCGTGAGAGTCGATTTGGTGTGTTGATCATATTTTCCCAAGGTTTTCTCTATAAAATTTATGTAAAAGAAGGATTTATCATTGTTCTTCAATAATAAAGATTACAAAATAGGTTATCTTACCTTGGTTGAAAAGCACAACCTAAAATAGTTAGGATCAAATGGCATCCTTTTAAGGTGCTACCCACTCCTTTCAAAACCCGAGTGCTAACAAGTCAGATAGATTGCTTCCCCGGCTACAAAACGACATACATGATTATCTATCTGCCTCTGAGTTTCCTGTCAAATCCATGATGTTCCTTGGTCTTTGAAGGCGATTAAATTTGGGTACCAACACACATCATGCAACAAACAAGGACTATCTACCCAAAATTTATTTCCCACATGTCATATCTTCCCTTTTAATTTAAATTTAAGCTAAACTAGTTAATTAAGATATATTAGCAAGAGTTAATAAAGTAACAATATTTGCCCCATAATTACACTCATGCACAACAAATTAAAAAAAAAAATTAAAAGAAAGGAACACATTACGCCCATGGCCACATAAATGAGGTTACCCCCTTATGGGAACCTCCTAACAAAGCATCGCAATGACACAACTTAACATTGGACACAACTTGTCAATTTTTCCATGTTGCATAGCTCCCGACATCTTCGTGGTTGGTCCCCTATCCCCTTTCGATGTATGTGATAAAATGTCCTATAACACAAATTGAATACCTCTTTAACCTTATGGCCATATCAACAACATCAAGAATAATATACATATAGAAATCAATAATCATCATGCAAAATTAGTAATTCTATCATCTATCATCATACAAATTAATTTAATTTTAACATCCATAACTTGATAATTCTACTCAAGATATCTAACATAGGCTATGCATCAAGAATATGACATGTTATTATAAACCGAAAATGCTGCAAATCAACATATATAATTGTCCATGATCATAATCTAGTGCATCATAAGTAAAATTCAAATCACAACATGTCAATAGTCCAAATATCTACATTTTCTATGACATATTGATCAATATATAATAATCAAAATGTCTAAGTATCAATCAAATAGTAATATCATCATAATGAAATAGTTTTGAAGAGGAGTGCACACTACATCTCCCTCCGCTTAGGCTC
This sequence comes from Taxus wallichiana var. yunnanensis, assembly GCA_018340775.1. Taxonomy (NCBI): domain Eukaryota; kingdom Viridiplantae; phylum Streptophyta; class Pinopsida; order Cupressales; family Taxaceae; genus Taxus; species Taxus wallichiana. The sequence continues at coordinate 706,890,453 of CM031243.1, read as the reverse complement.
AACTTCCTCCTTGAAGTTACTTAAATAGGTATGGTAATTGGGCCCATAACAAAGTAGCATCCTCCCATGTGGTTGCAATCTCATCATACCTATCCCACTAGAATCACACTAGGTTAATCTCGCGGTCTCGAAGGCCCAAGATCATTCACTCTATGATGTGCATGGGATCTAGAGTCACCTCCCCAATCTCCTTCACCTACTATTTGGTCCAATCCAATACATGAGAGGGATCTGGAATGTATCTCCTAAGAAAAGAAACATTAAATACATCGTGGACATGAGACAAGCTAGGTGGTAAGGCTAGACGATAAGCTAAGGGACCAATCTACTCTAAGATCTTGAATGGACCCACAAATCTAGGAGCTAACTTAGAGCCTTTTCCATAGATATGGATCTTATGATGTCGACATGAAGAAACACCTTCGTTCCCACCTCATAGGTCTGGTAAAATTTCCTCTGATTTGCATATTTCTTTTGTCTATCATGTGCCTCCTGTAGTCTCTGTCTGATCAAAACAACTTGTTGTTCCACATCCTCTAACAAAGTTAGCCCAAGAGATAATCTATCCTCCAATTTTTCCCAAATCAATGGTGTCCTACACTCCCTTCCATAAAGTTCCTAAAATGGAGCCATAACAATAGAATTACTGAAAGTTGTTATTATTAACAAAATCCACCAAGTCAACTACTCTTCCAACCTTGATGATGGTCCATGACATACATCTGAAGCATTTCCTATAAAATCTGATTCACCCAGGTTCATTTTTCCATCTATCTTTGGATGATATGATGTATCTTGAAGTTGATACTTGTCCCAAGGGCATCTTTGCATGGTAGTCCAAAATGAGAGGTGTATAAGGATCGTGGTCACAAATAATCTTCCACGGAATCCCGTGCACTGAAAATCTCATCTAAGTACTCTCATACCACTACATCAGCTTTTATAGGTGGCCTTTACTCTAAAAAAATGATCCACTTTCATTAATCTATCCACCATGACCATGATGGCATCGTGGTGGTATATCAACGTCGGTAGTGCTACTATGAAATCAATGGAAATGGCATCCCATTTCCACTTTGGTATATAGCATGTGGATAGAGAAGACCAGTGGATGTTGATGCTCGGACTTCACCCTCTAACACTCTAAACAATGAGACATAAACCGAGCTACATATATTTGTAGTCCTCTCGAATGGTAAAACTGTCTCAAAGTGGAGACCATCCTCTTCACACTTGGATGGGCTGAATAAGGTGCATAATGAGCCTTTACCAAAATATCCTGTCTCAAACCTCCACTCCTAGGTACATAGATCCAGCTTTGTTTCTAAGAATTCCATCTATATCAAATTCAAATCCATCAAACTTACCCTCAAGGGGTCTCTGAGACTCAATATTTGCTCTAGTTTGTAAGGTAGAAGGCGTCAGTGAAAGTTGTCGTAAAATCCTACTCTGCAATTCTATACCCACTGAAGTATCCATAACCAAATGTCTTTGTTGACTCAAAGCATATGCAACCACATTCTCCTACCCCTTCACATGCTCTATCTCCATGTTTTACTCACATAGAAACTCCATTGAACATTATTAACGAGTGTTGAGATTGGGATGCATAAAGAGGTGATGTAAGCTCAAATGGTATGTCTTGAGAATGAATCTCCTGCAACAAAGGAAAATATTCCAATGCACCAAAGCATGCACCACTTTCGCAAGTTCAAGGTCATGAGTCAGATAATTGAGCTCATAATCCTTGAGTTTGAGAGACTCAAAGGCTACTAAATGGCCATTCTACACCAAAACACCTCCGAATACTACCAAAGAAGCATCTCTACACATGAAGAAATACCTCTGAGGAGTTCGCACTCTAAGAATAGGTGTTGTCGTAAGGCATTCCTTCAATGTACTGAAGACCTACTCACATCTATCTGAAAAAACAAACTTCTTAACTTTCTCTGTTGAAGGGAAGTAATGAGGTGCGTAATCAGAGATAAGTTTTGAATAAATCTCATGTAAGTAACTCCGCCTACACCATGAAAAATTGCACCTCAGTCACATTGGCTAGTGCTGACCAATCCATGATAGATCTAATCTTAGAAGAATCGACTATGATACCTTCCCCAGAAATAATGTGACCTAAGTACTGAACCTCTGACTGGAAAAAGGCACACTTCTCCAAGTTCCCGTATAGTAGCTGCTCTCGAAGACACTACAAAACTTGGTGAAGGTACTCCTCATGCTCCTCATGTGTGCATGGGTAAATCATAATGTCATCAATAAACATAATAAAGAAGTGATTAAAAACATCCTGAACACCCCATTCATCAAACTCATGAATATTGTAGGGGTGTTTGTTAGACCAAAAGGTACCACTATGAACTCATAGTGGCCATATCTCATGCAAAAATTGTCTTATGGATATATGCCTCAAAAATCCCCAACCGATGGTAGCCTAACTTAAGATCTATCTTAGAAAATATGGTGACCCCTTCATCTGATAAAATAAATCATCTATGCGAGGAAGGGGTAACGATTCTTGATCGTTACTTTGTTCAACTATCTATAGTCCACACACAAATGCAAAGATCCATCATTCTTGTTCACAAAGATCATTGGTTCACCCAAAGGAGATACACTAGGATAGATTAGGCCTTTCTCAAAAAGGCCCTCCAACTCCGCAACTTGAGCTCACATAGCTCACGTGTGGTCATCGCATCGCCGCACATGAGAAAGGCTCCGCTCCAGGAACCAAATCAATATGAAAGTGTTGTTATCCAAAATTCACCCTCAAGATAAACTTGGTAACATGTATCAAATTATTCAGCCCCGAGAAAGTAGATTGATTCGAGGCCCAAAATCATGTTTTTGGGGTCCCCTAGCTTTTTCTAACTCTCCCATCCAAGAAGAAATCCCAACGAGTTAGAAAAAATGGAAAAATGCAAAAATAAGGTTGCAGGACTGTTTTAAAGCATTTCGGGTCTAAAGGGTTCAGGTCGTACTAAGGTTCGTCGTACCAAGCTTGGGGCCGAAAAATGAAGAAAATTGGCTAAGTCCTAGTCCGAGCGATGCAGTGGATAATCGGGACAAAAGTACGCATGGGGCGCGGATCGGCCGATTCTTAAACGACGCTTTATTTCGGCGATTTGGAGATATTTGTCCCGAGCAATCAGGGGCAGTTGGGACAAAAAATACGCGGAGGACGCAAACCGGCCGATTTGGCCGAAACAAGAGAATTTCGTCTCGAGATAGTTTGGGACATCCAGGGCAAAGGTACGCCACGGACGCTTGAAAAGCCGAAGAGCCGAGAGCGAATGGAATCTCGCCACGTGTCTTCACCGCAAACAGGAACAAGGAAGCCCGAATCGGCCAAAGCAGGAGATTTTCATCCGGGACATCTGGGACAAAGGTACATGCGGGACGTGAAAAGCCAAGCAGCCGAAGGCAAAGAAGAAAAGTCAACGTTTGACCCGTGAAACTTCAAACGGCCATAACTTTTGACTCCGAGCTCCGATTTTCACAAAATTGGACTTTCTGGAATGAGCACGACGTCCTCTACGCCACAAAAACTAGATTTCTTATTTTTAACGAGGGTAGATATATTTAATTAAGAGAAACATATTCGGCTCCAGTCAGTTAATGCTCATTCCCGTCAAATGACAGAAAACGCCTGCCAAACCCAAAATAGTCCCTGCACTCAGAAGGCCATAACTTTTGCATTTCTCAACGAAATCGCACAAAATTGGTACCGTTGGAATCATGGCTCCGAGCCCGATGCACAAAAATCAAGAAATTCTAGATTTGATGAGAAATTGGTCAATATTTTTAGAAAACGTGGCTAGGTTCATAACAGTGTTTCATTTGGTGGTTGGGAGTGCAATTAAGAGGCATGGTCATCATTCTTTCTCTGCTGCAGCACCTAGGACAGTATGGGGAGCCTTTTGCAAGTAATATATAATCATTTTACTCCATTTAATGCCTCTTACAAGTGGTTGAAGGATAGATTTCGGGATTTTCATTTTTCCCTTCTCTTTCTCTTCTCATTTTTTCTATAAATTGGAGTGTTGGGCTCATTGTAAGGGAGGTAGTTTTTGTAGCAAAGCTCTGCCAAAATTGCTTTGTGAAGTTGATGTGTTACAGGCCCTTGTTGTGGACTCCTTGCATGGTGATCCAGGCCCTTATCTTCTTTGTGCATATCATGAAGCAATAAAATACCAGTTGTGGATGTATCTTCCCCTGCTTTGTGTTTTCTTGCATTCTTCTTGCTGCCCCTTTAATCTTTCTACAAGAATATTGTGTCTATTATTATGTTCTTGCAGGATCCATTATCATTGTGTATGCTTGGAATATTGTTGTGAATGCATTTTGCTAGATTATGGTTCTCGTATTTCACGCATTTGGAGACTACTCTCACACCCTCCTTTTACATTGTATCACCACTTTAATATAGGCTTTCATTTTATGCACTCTCTCTCCCTGGTCCCTTGGAAATTTAAATTAGGATAGTTAGTTTCCCCATTAGAGTAGATTGTGGTAGGTAGTTTAGGAACAAGAACCGCTTTCTCTGGAGGTCTATCTCAAGTAGCAAATCCCACAACTTGGAGATAGTACCCATGTTATCCAATCACACCATGAGTTCAAGCATCTGCACATGTATAAACATAGGGTGCTGTGATTCGGTGATAACAAGTGTATCTCATGTGGGGAGGTAACCCTAACAACTCCCTAAGAAAAAAATTGAAAACTCCTACAAAATGGGGTGGTCATCAAGTGACGTTCCATGAGTCTCATCCTCGATTGGTCACTAATAGTGATGGCGTATACCTAACAACCACATCTCACACACTTTGCTTGAAAGGTGGCATAACATATATGGTACGAATAGAGATGGGTCTCCTAACTCCAACTATTACTATTCAAATAGAGAATATTTAAATTTAGTAATTTAAGTATGGAATGAAGAAATGGATTAAACCTTTCAACTAGAAACTTTAGGAATATAAATTTAAGCTAAGGATGGTCCTTAAAACACCAGTAGTGAATTTTATTTTTGAAAAATCTCAAAATTGAAGGTTCTTGTTTTAAAGAATAGGACCACCGCTCTGTCACAGAGCGGTGTCTCGAACCGCCACTCGGAAAGGTGGTGGTTTGTGAATCGTCACCTGCAGGGTGGTGGTTCCAGGACCGCCAACTTACTTTGGGAGAAGGTTTCATCACTAATGCAATAGAATATTATAGATCCACGTACGTGCAAACTTAAACTTGTCCAAATTAAAATTTGAGCCTATTAAATGTAAAAAAAAGACCACCAACATACTAAAGGGGAACAAATTCATTGTTTGAAGCATGTAAATATTCAAATAGATTTCTTAATGCACTCAATATCATACATTAAAATAGAGGTAGGGTTTGGCCCAAATAGAGAACTCAAAATGGAAATAACTTTATAACAACTCTAGTTTGGGAGTGAAAAACTCTTCAATATTCAAATGTAAGACATTACAATGATAAATCTATAACGTAAACTAAACTAAGCTTGATTTTGTAAATTCCTCCATGGTTCTTCCTTTCCTTGCTCCCATGGCTTCCATATCTCCCACGGAAATTAAACAAAAGGAAATAGATCAAATGAGGAGACTAGGGTAAAGAAAATGATTTAATAAGAATTCATAAGGATATTTAGGATTAGTTTGGAACCATAGGATCTAGTGTCCATAATTGAATTGATCCAAGGGTGTCGGATAAACCCTACAATTTTTTGGTAGGAATGAATATTATGGGTGTTTTTAATAATTTTAAAGGTATGTGTAAGTGGGTGAAGGAGGCCTTTTAAATACTCTTGTGTGCAAATTCGTTTATTTAGTTCCCAATATGTTTTAGAAATTAATGAAATGGACATTAAAGCCATTAGGATAATGGAACTAAAGTAACTAATTATAAGATTAATCATTTTTGTTTGAATGTTAATTAAAGAGGAGAAAAGCATTTAGGCAAGTAAATTACATTATGGCACCTTCCTAGTTGATTTTAATTAATGTACCTTAAAGATAAATTAAGAATATTTAATCATTTAACCTAGAACTCGTCCATCCTTTGTAATGTAGTGATTATTGTTGGAGATTAATTTATCATACATTAGGGTTTGACACCCTGCAACCTTTTGACTTAAAACAAAAAAAAAAAAAAAAATTGCAACTTTCCGTATAATTAATTAGGATTTTATGTGGTTTTACAACGTCAAATTTTTGGGTGTTACACTCCACATATTTTCATGCATGCATGTTAGCTTTAGCATCTACACATTTGTCTTGTGAAAAGGAAGCACTTTCAATTATAGTTCAAAAAGTAAAGAAACAAACTATGTTTTATGTGACATCCTTTTAAGGTGAAAGTAATACCTTGATTCCTACATGAACATGTCCAAATTTCTTCATCTTTCGGTGCTTTATGGAGAAACTATATACATCCACCTTGGGAGTGATGTGAAGTTAAAATACCTTATCTAGAACCAAGTACCCTCTTGTTCCTCTCGTAATTACCTTTGGGAGATGCATTCCTTTTAGTTAAGGACGGGAGACAAGGTTTGTAACATGGTGAAAAAAATAGGCCCTCTATATTTTTCTTTACTCTAAGATCATCAGACATTAAGTAGTTAGACCTACATAGTTTTTTTCATACCAACACCCCCACGCACTTTTAGGATTCTCAACGATTGATGAACCTTTACAATATTTCCAACCATATTCCTGTTTCTACATACTTGAACCAAATATTTGGATCTAGGACTGGGAAAACTTATTTCTCACACAAATTTCTAAATTCTTTGAGCCTCCCCATCACTCGTGTTATTTCCCAATATACATGACAAGGAAACTTTTCTATCATTTTCACATTATCTTGAAAGTAACCACCAAAACATTATGAATTTTTAATCCGTCGGAAAGTAAGAAAATTATATCAAAGAAATAATAATTACATTTACTAATGTTCATCTTTTTCTTCTACTTTTATTTAGTGTAACGAGCATTTTCTTAAGTTGTAATTAAGAAGAAAAATAATAGTTCCATTCCCATGTGAAAACCAAGAGAATTTTTCTATTTAATACAACAATTGAAAATGTTTTTAACATGCATCCAATGATCTACAAATATCTTCTTCCTCTTTTTATCACGTCAAAATGTGCATCTAAGTTGGAGTCGTGGTTGTTCCATACTTTCAACGCCTTTGCCCTCCATAAAGTTTTCCCCTCCACATGCCTATTTTAATCTTATCCATCTATAGAGGGGTTAAATTTGATAGCTCTTTATACATTATTATGCATGTTTTCATCCTACCAATCCACGTAGAGGTTGAATTTGATGACTTTTTAGACATTTTTTTCAAGTTATCTTGGCCTTATATATCTTGCAAGTTTTTCAAATAAATCTTTCATATGACTTGCATATTTAAAGTATGGCCATTATTTTTATACAAAATCATATGTAAATTATATTAGTTCATATTAAATAAAGCTAAATAAATACGAGAATAAGTTTTTATATTAATAAAGTGTAAATAATATTGTTTTCTATTTTTGAAGGGAAGTATTGAAAATTACCTTCACACGAAATTGTTGGATAGGCATAGGTGTATGTCAAATTTAACCTCTGCCTCCAAGTGCATGGTTTTGTTGTAGGGTTTCCAACATGGAACCTATTGATTTTTTCCCATTTTTATTTTGGCCCATAGACATAAAATGAATTTACTAAATAATGTGAGCGTGGATAATTTTCTTCTGTTTCTTAAAACTTTATTTTATATTTTCCTAAGTAATATGTATTTGTCTATTCAATTCTTTAGACAATGGTGTTGGGGAGGGATGATTTTTTCAATGTTATGTTATGAAATTTGAAGGCGTCTAATTGTCTTAGAATAAAAGTTTTCATTATATAGGGTTTTATTTTTAAAATTAAAATTTTGATTAGTTTTTACAATTTATACGTTCTCTTTTGTTAGCATTGAACATCCAATGTACGGGTTTAATTTTTGATGATTGTTTGGACCCTTTAAGCACAAGTTTTAATAGTCTAAGAGAGATCAAAACTATATAGTGGAGCACATATATCAGATATTTTGTCCCAAAGGACATGCATGCCATTCCTTCCTTGTTGTTGCATAGATAGTAGATGTTATTTATGTAAGAAAAATATAATCCATGGGTCATGTAGATATTAAACTCCCACCTTTTTCTTTCCAACTCCCCTTTAGTTGTGAAAGGCCTAATTGTTGGTACCTTAAAGTTGATGAAGAAGTTAACAAACGTGACTATGTGACCCCTCCATATAGCTAAAGAAAATGAGTTACAACGTTATTCTTAATCTTAATAATATTTTTATTAAGTCCCTTCATGTTCTCCACTACTTATTTGATTGTACATATGCATGACGACAAATTATTCTCTCTTTGTTTTCTCATAAGGAATTATTTGAGGGTTTAGTGTTGCTATTTTATTTTATCGATATTTGTGTCGCAAACACAAAATCTAACACCCACAAAATTCTACTCTCAAATCAAAATAGAAACTAATAATTTAATAGTCAAAATTACGGTAATTTTTTTGGTTTAAAAAGAGTTTCGAAGGTTAAACATTATCCACAATTTGATAAATTTTCCGATTAAGGTTTCTATATGACCTTGTGGAAGTTGAATTAAATTAATACTTAAATATTATTAATTTACTTCCTAAAACTATTTATGGTTAAAAACATTTACCAAGTTTTATTAGTTTACTTAAGTAATATTCACAAAGTTTACTTTATTTCCTATAAATAAAGTTTAAATATTAATTATGCCTACCTACTATGTGGCCCGATTCACCCCATTACCCATGCAATTTTAATTAAATTTCATTCCCACAAAATACCTCCCACTTAAGTGATGTAGGGTTTAATTTGAGCCATTAGATTAAATCTATCCTAGCCATTGGATTTGGGTTTCCTAAATATCCATATAGGTTTATTTTTATTTCTATTTTCCCAATTTCCTCCTCATTTGTTCATTCTTGTTTTGCATGTTTGGAAGAGGAGAAGGAGGAGAAGCCATGAAAGCAAGAAGTGCAACCATGGAGAAATTTCCTTGGTTCTAGTTGTAAATGGATAAATCTTCCTCCATTCTTCTCTTCATAGTTTAGTTTATTCAAGGGTTTCTATTATTAGGTAAGATTCCTCATTTTCTTATTGTAGAGATTCCACCGTGAATTGGTTTTTCTATTTAATATAAACATTATTTGAATTCAAAATTTGGGAAACCCCATTTAATAAAATCTAATATATTTTACACATTTGGTTTCCCATAAGTGGATTTATATGCTTAAAAATTGAGTTTGATCATTTACTAATTGTGTGTTATTTCAGGTTTAAAGTTTTAAAGATTTGATTTTATTTAAATTCAATCCAAAATTTTCACAGTGTGCTATTTTTTTTTTATTTAAAAGTGACGAAACCACCTCCTAAGCGAGTCGGTGGTCCCATGACTACTACCATGCATGGTGGGCGGTTCATGGACCGTCACTCTGCACTAAGCGGCAGCTTCTCAAACTTCCACTCTACACACGATGGTGGTTCTATTTCACAAAAACATAACCTTAAATTCAAGCAATTTTCAACAATTTTCTACATAGGTTGCTTTCTAAGGATACATTAACTTTAATTAAGGTGTCTACAATTCATTAGTTGATAGATTGATATCATATATTCCTTTCTTAACTTAAAATTACTAAATGTATAGCTTTTCCATTCAAAAATACAACCGTCAACAATATGAAACGTCGTCTTTTATTTTTAAACATACCTTGGAGTTTCTCTTTCAACCATATAATACAATAACGATAATTACAAGTTGCAATATTATTCTTTTGTAATACAAGAATTTCAAATACCTTTTCTTACAATAAAGTTAGTCCTTTCCAATAAGGTACATAACAAAAGTTGTTTCTACATTCAACTAAATCACTACAACTTGGAATAAATGAAATATACAAGAATTTATTTCAAACATACAAAAGTTACAATCTTCCACTCTAAGTGGGAACAAAAATTAATTTTACAACATGGAGAATTATTCCAACAAGGTAAAAACACAAGTCTTGTTTCCAAGTCATCTCCCAACTTCATAGGTTTCAACTTGCATCCTTCAAGTCTTCAAAAATTGAATCACCATACAAATAAAAGGGTATAGACACTGCTCTCCACCCAAACTATAATCCAATAAGAGGAGAAGCCATCCCCTTATTGGCCTCCGAGCCCCAACCAAAGAACAATATGAAATCTTATGCAACATTTGACAACTTTTACAATAAGCTTCCACAACAAGCATTCCACAAAATAACAAAATCAAATAACATATTCAAACAAAATAACAAATTCCCCAACAAGAAAAAAAAAAGTTTTGACTACAACAAGCCAACAAGGAGAAATGGAATATGGGCACCACCTTCTTTTTTTTTATCCCAAGTGATGTAGGAGTTCCACCTAAAATCCTCCATCCGCAAAACTCAAAACATAATCAAATCCTTATTTCTACATGTACAAATATGTAAAGTATATCCATGTTATCCTTTTCACTCCCCATAGGTGGAACTCAAACTCACACTCCCTCCAAAATTCATGTGTCACATCACCCTTTTCCCTCCCCAATGGTCCCATAAATCCATTTCCCACACATAACTTAAGGCAAGCTACCCATTCACAATCAAACAACACCACAATGCTCATACAATATATAAACAAACACAATTTCTACATCAAAACACATTAATACTAAATGCAAAAGGAGGAGAGTCTACCTCTCCAACAAGCTTCTAATTCCTTACTCTTTAAGCTTTAGAATCCTTCACTCCAAGCTTAATCCAAGATGCAACTCAAAAATAAAACTCCAAGTAAGAAAACAAGACCAATTTTCAAAAGTGCAAGAAAAGAAAAGAAGTCAAGTAACCCAAAATCCATCAAAATAATCAAATAAATAAAAAAGGGATGTGAAGATGATGAGGTCTCTCCATGTAGGATTCCACTTCATCATCCCTCCATTCCAACACACAAGTCAAACACCAAGCCCAAAGTAATTAAATGCACATGTAAGACTTATGATATGCCCACATGACACTCCAACTTGCACACCATGCTTATCAAGGACAAACTTAAATGTGGTAAGTAACAAGTGCAATTATTGACCCTTTTTACACTCAAAAATGCATTAAAATGGTCAAAATATTTCCCATACTTCATAAGTAGGGTTGTTAGGAGAGTTTGCGATGTGAGGGAAAACGTTAACTTGTCCCTCAAGTCTCCAAAAGTGGTCAACAAGGCCAAACTCGAATTTGGGAAGGATGGTGGAGTACACACCACCTAAATAATTTTAATTAAATTCACATCATGCATTAAACAAGGAATACCTACTCAATTTATTTCCCACATGTCATATCTTCCCTTTTAATTTAAATTTAAGCTAAACTAGTTAACTAAGATACATTAGCAAGAGTTAATAAAGTAACAATATTTGCCCCATAATTACACTCATGCACAAAAAATAAAACAAAAAATTAAAAGAAAGTGAACACATTGCACCCATGGCTAGATAAATGAGGTTACCCCGCTTATGGAACCTCTTAACAAAACATGCAACAACACAACATAACATTATACACAACTTGTTTGAATCTTTTCCATGTTGCACAACTCTCGACATCCTTCCATGGTTGGTCCCCTATCCACTTTCGATGTATGTGATAAAATGTACTATAACACAAAATTAATACCTCCGTAGTCTTATGGCCATATAAACAACATCAAGAATAATATACATATGGAAATCAATAATCATGATGAAAAATTAGCAATTCTATCATCTATCATCATATAAATTAATTTGATTTTAACATCCATAACATCATAATTTTATTCAAAATATCCAACATAGACTTGCATCCGAATATGACATGTTATTATCAACCCAAAATACTACGAATCAACATATCTATTTGTCCATCATTGACATCTAGTGCATCATAATCAAAATGTAAATCACAACATGTATATAGTCAAAATATTTGCATAGTCTATCATCTACATATCAAGATATAATAATAAAAAATTTAAGTATCAATCTAACAAAGAATACCATCATAATGAAATAGTGTCAAAAAGGAGTGGGTACTACATCCCTTTCCCTTAGACTCGAATTCCTCATCAAAGTCGAAAATAGTTGTGTAAACCGAGCCTATAAAAATTAGCATCCATCCATGTGTTTGTAGTCTCATCATACCTATCCCACTAGACTTGCATCTCGGTCAATCTCACGGCCTCGAACACCCGTGGTCCTACGCTTCTATGATGCACATGGTATCCATAGTCACATGCCCCCTCTCCTACACCTACAATGTTGTATAATCCAATACATGAGAGGTATCTAGAATGTAGCTCCTAAGAATAGAAACATGAAATACATCGTGGACATGAGACATGATGGGTAAGAAGGCTAGATGATAAGCTAAGTGACTGATCCACTCAAAAATATCGAATTGACCCACGAATCTCGGAGCTAACTTAGATTATTTTCCATAAGCGATAGGGCCCTTCAAATGTCTAGCAAGAATAAACACCTTCATGCCAAACTCATAGATCTAGTCAAATCTTCTCTGATCTACATATTTATTATGTCTTTCGTGGTGCCTCCTATAGTATCGTTCTAATCAAAACAACCTACTTTGATCCATGTTCAGTAAAAACGTTGGCCCAAGAGATACTTTTTCCTCCAATCTATCCCAACTCAGTGGTGTCCTGCACTCCTTGCCATAAAGTGCCTGAAATTGAGCCATACCAATAGAACTCTGAAAGTTGTTATTATAAACAAATTCCACCAAGTACAAATACTCCTCCCACCTTGATTGATGGTCCATGACGTACATCTGAAGCATGTCCTCTAAAATCTAATTCACCTCCTCCATCTATCCATCTATCTCTGGATGATATGTTCTATTGAATTTTATATTTGTCCAAAGCGCATGCTTCATGGTAGTCCAAAATGAGAGGTTTATAAGCGATCAAAGTCACAAACAATCTTCCATGGAATCGCGTGGAGTCCGAAAATCTCATCTAAGTACACTTGTGACACTACACCGGCTTTATAGGTAGTCTTTACTAGAGAAAATGAGAAACTTTCGTAATTTAATCCATCGTGACCATGATGGCATCATGGTGGTATCTTGATGTTGGTAGCCCTACTATGAAATCCATGGAAATGGTGTCCCGTTTCCACTTCGTATAACATATGGGTAGAGAAGTCTAAGTGGATGTTGATGCTTAGCCTTCACCCTCCTACACTTCAAATAACGACACAAAAAGTGAGATACATATCTTCATAGTCCTCTCCAATGATACAAGTGTCTCAAAGTGGCATGCAACTTCTTTACCCATGTATGGGCTGAATAAGGTGCACAATGAGCCTCTACCAAAATATCCTATCTCAAACATCCATCCCTAGGTACATAGATCAGGCCTTTGTGTCTCGAGAAGTCCATCTCGGCTCAAATCTAAATCCATAAAAATTCACTTCAAGAGGTCTCTAAGACTCAATCTCTACTCTAGCTGCAAGGTGAAGCTATCATGTCAAATTTGTCACAATATATTGCTCCATAAGTCTATACCCACTGAAGTAGCCATAACCAAAAGTCTCTGTGACTCAAAGTGTCTACAAAAACATTCTCCTTGCACTTGACATGCTCTATCTCCATGTCTTACTAACATAGAAACACCATCCAACGTCATTGGCGACCATTGAGATTGGGTTGTGTGAAGAGGTGACATAAGCTCAACTGGTCTATCCTAAGAATTAATATCCTCGCTAAGAAGGAAACCACACCAACGCTGCAAGCTCAAGGTCATGAGTTAGATAATTAAGCTCATAATCCTTGAGTTTGCAAGACTCAAAGGCTATTACACATCCATCTTGTATCAATACACCTCTTAATCCTACCAAAGAAGCATCTGTACACACCAAGAAATCCCTCCAAGTTTTGGCACTACAATAATAAGTGTTGTCATAAGGAATTACTTCAAGGTACTCAAGTCCTACTCACATCTATCCGACTAAACAAACTTCTTCCTTTCACCAAGGGAAATAATGGGATGTGCAATCCGAGAGAATTCCTAAACAAATCTCCTATAAGAACCTACCAAGCCCAAGAAATCACACACCTTAGTCACATTGGTTAGTGTTGGCCAATCCATAATTGATCTAATCTCGAAGAATATAATTCGATAACTTCCTCGAAAATAATCTGACCTAAGTGACGAACCTCTAACTACAAAAGGCACACTTCTCTAGGTTCCCATATAGCTATTGCTCTCGAAGACACCGCAAACCTAGAAAAGGCATTCCTCATGCGTGCATCAAGAATCATAACATTCTTAATAAAAATGAGCATGAAGCAATCCAAAAACATCCTGAACACCCCATTCATCAAACTCATGAATACTACAGGCATTCGTTAGACCAAAGGGTACTACTGTGAACTCATAGTGGCCATATCTCGTGTGGAAATTTGTCTTGTGGATATATGTCTCCACAATCCTCACTGATGGTAGCCTAAATTAGGATCTATCTTAGAAAATATGGTGGCCCCCTTCATCCGATGAAATAAATCATTTATCTGAGGAAGGGGGTAATAATTTTAATCGTTACTTTGTTCAGCTATGCGTATTCTCGCACACAAACGAAAATATATGTCCATCTTCTTCACAAAGATCACTAGTGCACCCTAGGGGAGATACACTTGATTGATTAGGCCTTTCTCAAGAAGGCCCTCCAATTGTAACTTGAGCTCACTTAGCTCAAGTGTTGTCATCCTATATGGTGTGTGTGAGAGAAGCTCCGTCTCCCGGAACCAAATTAATATGAAAGTCTATCTCATGTGGGGGAGGTAACCCTGGAAACTCTCTAGGAAAAACATCTAAAAACTCCTGTAAAATGGGGTGGTCATCAAGTGACATTCCATGAGTCTCCTCCTCTCGATCAGTCACTCATAGTGATGGTGTATAGGTGATAACCCCATCTCACACACCACTTCATCTCGTATAGTGGATATGGTGCGAATAGAGTCTATGTCCCCTAAGTCCAACTATCACCGCCTCAACTCCTAAATTGTCTGCACAAGATATAACCTTATTGTCACAATCCACTCTAGCTTTGTGTGCACACAACCAATCCATACCCAATAGAACTCCATATGACTCCAAGGGAAGGATACAAATATTCAAATTTGTGGTGAAGGGTCATAGGTCCACTACACAATCATTAACTAAGGATTCCATCGAGAGTTTGTCTCGAGAAGCCATCTCAACATCCCAACTAAGGCCCTACCTAACATCCACCAGTCTGCATCACTCTACTAAAGATGGAAAATGAAAGAATATCAAGAATTTGAATCAAATAAGATAGGGGTATAAATACCACCAATGCTACCTATTGTCTCTATCACCGTGCCCTAGTGCTCTTCCTAGCCAGTGGTTCTTGACCGTAGTATAAATATTGTGGCTCCTAGCCATGTTACCAACCATAGGCTCGTAAACAAGGGCCTTACCCTTATCGGTGGTTCTAAGGGAACTCTAGTTCATTAACATCATGTAGTGTCTATAGTATCTGAGGTAATATAGCCTCTAGTTCCCGATATGGGGTGGAAGATCTAGGTTCACGTGTAAAACCCCTTGCCTAGTATGGACCTCCTATACAAACCAAGAAAGGAGTTAGTTTATCATGATATAAGTTTTTTTTTCAGTTTTATAAGTTTTCTATGTTTTAAAATATCCTCGCAATGTTGTGTGGTCAAGGTTTAGAGTTGCACTATGTTTACTTGTTGTGTTTTGTGTTTCCAAGTGTGCCCAAGGTCCAAGCATTGAACCCATGACTTTGATACCAATTGTAACACCAACAAAATTCTACACTCAAATCAAAATAGAAACTAACAATTTAATACTCAAAATTAGGTAATTTTTTTACTTTGTTAAAATAGAGTTGCAAGGTTAAACATTATCCACGCTTTAATAAATTTCCCGATTAAGGTTTCTACATACTTGAACTCAGGACCAGGAGAGAGAGAATGCATAAAATGAAAGCCTACACTAAAGCGGTGATACACCAGAAAAGGAGGGTGTGAGAGTAGTCTCCAAATGCGTGAAATACATAGAAGGCAAAGTGCACACTAGAAGAGGTGATGACAGTTCTCCATAATCTAGCAAAATGCATTCACAACGATATTCCAAGCATACACAATGATAATGGATCCTTGCAAGAACATAATAATAGACACAATATTCTTGTAGAAAGATTAAAGGGGCAAGAAGAATGCAAGAAAACACAGCAGGGGAAGATACATCCACAAACTGATATTTTATTGCTTCATGATATGCACAGTTCAATCTATTACAAGATAAGGGCCTGGATCACCATGCAAGGAGTCCACTACAAGGGCCTGCAGCACATTGGCTTCACAAAGCAATTTTGACAGAGCTTTTCTATCTGAAAAACTCCCCCTTTACAATGAGCCCAACACTCCAATTTATAGAAAAATGAGAAGAGAAAGAGAAGGGAAAATGAAAATCCTGAAATCTGTCCTTCAACCACTTGTAAGAGGCATTAAATGGAGTAAAATGATTATATATTACTTGCAAAAGGCTCCCCATACTGTCCCAGGTGCTGCAGCAGAGAAAGAATGATGACCATGCCTCTTAATTGCACTCCCAACCACCAAATGAAACACTGTTATGAACCCAGCCACGTTTTCTAAAAATATCTCATCAATTTCTCATCAAATCTAGAATTTCTTGATTTTTGTGCATCGGGCTCGGAGCCATGATTCCAATGGTACCAATTTTGTGTGATTTCGTTGAGAAATGCAAAAGTTATGGCCTTCTGAGTGCGGGCAGGCTATTTTTTGGTCCAGCAGTGCATTTTCATTCATTCGACGGAATGAGCATTAACTCGACTGAGCCGAATATGTTTCTTTTAATTAAATATATCTACCCTCATTAAAAATAAGAAATCCAGTTTTTGGGTAGAGGACGTCGTGTTTTCCGTAAAGTCCAATTTTATGAAAATCGGAGCTCGAGTCAAAAGTTATGGCCGCTTGAAGTTTCACGGGTCAAACGTTGACTTTTCTTCTTTCTTGTTCGGCCGCTTCGCTTTTTCGCCCCTCGCGTCCCCACATACTTTTGTCCAAACTGTCCCAAATGAAAATCTCCCGCTTCGCCGATTCGGGCTTCCTTGTTCTCGCTTGAGGTGAAGACACGTGGCGAGATTCCATTCGCTTGGCTCTTTTCGGCTTTCGCGTCCCCACGCATTTTTTGGCCCAATGTCCCGAATTGTCCTAAAAGTCCCCTGCTTTCACGCCGAATCGCCGGTTCGCATCCTCCGCGTACTTTTGGTCCCAAGATGTCCCAAACTTCCTCTGGGACAAATATCTCCGAACCGCCCGAATGGACTGACTTTTTTGCTTTTCCGCCGATCCACGCCCCGCGCATTTTTTTGCCCCGATGTCCCAAACCGCGCGATAACAAAACTTGGCGATTTTTTCCACTTTCGGCCGGTTCACCTTTTCGCGTCCCGCGCGTCCCGACGCCCCAATCGGCCAGCTCCAATGCGCACGCATGCCGGGGCTTTTTTCGGCCGATTCGCGCCCCGACGTCCCAACTGTCCCAACTCGCCTACCTGCAGACTAGGACTTAGCCGATTTTCTTCATTTTTTCGGCCCCAAGCTTGGTTTTTGCAATTTTTTCACATTTTTAAAACTTGTTGGGTTTTCTTCTTGGATAGGAGAGTTAGAAAGAAGCCGAGGGGACCCCAAAACATGATTTTGCCTTAAATCAATCTATTTGCTTGGGACTAAAGAATTTGATGCATGTTATCAAAATTACCTTGAGGGGTGAATTTTGGATAACAATTTGGCGACTCAGTGGGGTTATCTGCCTGCTAGATGAAGAACGGCCAGCTGCTCAGTAGCAATCCATTGGGCATGGAGTCCGTTTGATAACTCTCAGCTGATCTAAAATTTGAAAACTCGTGTCCTTGAGCCATTGAAACATTTGTTGAGCTGGTTTTCCCGTGGCTGCAAATTCTTTTCCGAAGGCTCGATGAACTGCAAACATGCACATACTAGAAGCAATAGGACATGTGCACAAGCACTTAGGGAAATAAAAACTACTCTAACAGCAGTACAATGTGCATAAGCACTTAGAGGAATGGAAATTCTAAATTAATATTTACAAGGGTGAAAAGCTATCTTTCTAGTAGCAACGTTTGAGATAGATCCCATTGACTGGAATCTGCAATTCTTCACCATCCAACTTAGCCAGTCGGAAGGCATTGCTACCTTTGCATTCAATGATCATGTATGGGCCACTCCAATGGCATCAAACTTGGAATGCTTTCCGGCTTTGCACGATCTGCATCCCATTTCAACACTAGATCTCCAATTTGGAAGGTTCTAGCCTTGGCTTTCTTATCAAAAGTCTTCTTGATCAAGGCTTGATCCTTCTCTATTGCTTGGGCTGCATGCTCTCTAATTTCTTGGAGCTCCATTAATTCTGCATATCTAACCTCCATGGGTTCAAACTCAGCTAGTTCCAACTGTTTCATGAGTTCCAATGCTTGGCAAACTCGAGTGATATAGGTAGAACTGCTTCTTTCCCATACACAAGCTTGTATGGAGAGCTTCCTGTAGACCTCTTGGGTGTGATCCTATCAGCCCATAGGGCTGATTTGAGCTTTGCGTGCCAAGTCCTTTGATTTTCATCAAGAGTCCTTCTGATGATTCTTAGTAGGTTCTTGTTCGTAGACTCGGCTTGGCCATTACCTTGAGGGTAATAGTTCGATGAAGTGCTGAGATACACACAATTCTTGACAGCCCATTCAGTGATCTTTGTGCCAAGGAATGCCAATGCATTGTCTGATATGATAGTGGCAGGGGCACCAAACCTCGTGACTATCCCTTCATAGAAATCTAAGATATTAGATTCATTTGCCTCCTTGAGTGCCACTGCTTCGGTCCACTTGGTGAAATAGTCTGTTGCTGTAAGTATCCACTTGTGGCCTTGACTTGAATTGGGATTGATAACTCCAATGAAGTCCAATCCCCATTGCATGAATGGCTGATCTACTGAAATTGGATGAAGGGGCAGCACTGCTAACCTTTCTTTCCCTGTGAAGAATGCACATTTCTTGCATTTCTTAACCCATGAGTAGCAATCATTGAACATAGTAGGCCAATAGTAACCAGCTTTCATGATTTTGAGAGCTCATCTCTGTGGAGCAAAGTGGCCTCCTGCTTCCCCATCATGGAACTCGTGTAAAATTCTTCTCAACTTGACATGTTCCAATGCATCTTAATAGAACACCATGATGTCCTTCTTGAACAAGATACCATTAATGAGTACATACGGGATAGCTTGTAATCTAAAGTATCTCCTCTTTGCTTTGCTCACTTCTGGAGGGCACAAGCCTGTTTGGAGGTAATGCACCAAGTCTTGAGTCCAACATGGGATGAGTGCATCATCAGCTGGTTGTTCTTGATCATTCTGTAGTAGTAGGACAACATCTTCTTCACCTTTTGAGCCGTCTGGTTGTTTGGAAGCGAGCTGCTCACACAAACCTTTGCCACGAACTAGCTTGGTCACTTTGATTTCAATATCATATTCCATCACCCGAGTGATCCAACCTGCTCTCTTCTCATTTAAATCCTTGTTTAGGAGGAAGTCCTTGACACCAGCATGAGACACCAGCAGCTTGAATCTTATTGTTTGAGACCAAATGTCTGAACTTCTTCAAGCTCCTGATGACAGCAAGGACATGCTTTTCGATGAAAGAATACTTTATTTCGTAATCTTCCAAGGTTTGACTGAAGAATGCTATGGGCTGTTCTGAACCTTCTCTATTCAACTGTGTCAAGATAGCTGAGATTGTATCTGATCCTCCAAACGCATACAACATGAAGTCCTTTGAAAAGTCTGGGTTGATAAGAGTTGGAGCTTGTGATATTGCATGCTTGATGTTTTCAAAACTCTCTTTGCCTTCTGTTGTCCATTTGAATGCCAGACTCTTCTTCAACATCATTGTTAAAGGCTTCACAAGAGTGGCAAAATTAGGCACAAATCTGCGACAAAGTTTATCCTTCCTAAGAAGCTTTGAAGAGATTTCTTGTGGTGTGGCAATGGAAGTGTTCGGATGGCTTCAACCCTTTCAGGATCAATTGTTAGCCCTTCCCTAGAGACAATGTGACCCAACAATTTGCCTTCGTGTGCCAAGAATATACACTTCTTTGGATTCAACGACACTCCGAACCTTCTACACCTCTGAAACACTTGTCTGAGGTGAAAGAGATGGTCTCACTGCATTCTTTGAGAAGACAGTGATATCATCTAGGTATACCAACACTATATTGTTGATTAAGCCTTTGAATGCCATATCCATAGCTCACTGAAATGTTGCTCCGGCATTTGAC
The DNA here is from genome assembly GCA_018340775.1 of Taxus wallichiana var. yunnanensis. Lineage (NCBI taxonomy): Eukaryota > Viridiplantae > Streptophyta > Pinopsida > Cupressales > Taxaceae > Taxus > Taxus wallichiana. The sequence continues at coordinate 706,869,938 of CM031243.1, read as the reverse complement.
AGTCCAAATGGCATCTTCTTGTAAGCATACGTGCCCCATTTTGTAGTGAAGGCCGTCTTGAATTGATCTTCTTCCTTTCACCATTATCTGATTATAGCCTGAATATCCATCTAGCAATGAAAACCTTTCTGAACCAGCTACAACCTGCAATATTTGTTCCATTGATGGAAGCGGATAATGATCTTTGAGTGATGCTCTATTTAGATCGCGAAAGTCCACACACAATCTTATTTCTCCATTTCTCTTTCTTACCGGCACCAAGTTTGCAACCCAACTTGAGTGTTTGATGGGGAAGATGATACTGGCCTCAATGAGCTTGCTTAACTCTTTTCTCATGAGAGGTTCGATATGAGGATTTACACCGCCTTTGCTTTTTTTTCCCCGATGAGGCTTGGATTCCGGATCCAACTCAATAGTATGTTGTGCCAACTTTGGGTTGAAACCTCTTAAATCTTTGTAAGTCCAAGCAAAGACATCTGGGAACTCTTGACAAAGCTGAACAAAATCAGATTTCTCTTGTGGAGTACTTACTTTGCCAATTTGCAATGTCTTGCCTTCATCTACTAAAATAGGTTCTGAATCTTCACCCTTTACTTGAATGTTCGCTTTCTCCTTCCGGAACTGATCATTCGGGTTGAAGATTGACTCCAAGGTTATGAGGCCTTTTGGTAATTTGTTAGTTCTCAGCTGCACCACTTGGTCACCATACTACTGCTCCAGCTTGTCTTGATTCTCGCGGAGAACTCAGCTTCTTCTTGTAGGAAATTAACAATTTGCTGATCATTCTCGAAGACTTGCCAACTTGTATTGTTATCCGGAACAGCTGGTCTCACAACCACTTTGATATGAGGCTGAGATTTTTCACTTTTGATATTTTCTACAACATCAAACGCAGCCCCAATTGCTGCCAGCCTGTCAATGCGGCTTGCTTCATTCCTTTTTCTTGGGATGGAATTGATGCTAAAAGCTTCAAAATCTTCAATAAGATCCCATACCCGATTTTTGTAGTTCTTCAACATATCATTTTTGGCAGCATTTTTTCCTTTGACTTGGTTTACGATCAGCTCACTATCACCAAATACTTGTAAATTCCTGATGCCTTTCTTCTTTGCCTAGTGCAATCCATGAATTAAGGCTTCATACTCACCGTGTTGTTTGAACAGGAAAACTGGAAACGGAAGGCTGAGTAATACCTTATACCTTGTGGTGAAATGAGCATAGCTCCTCCTCCTGCACCTTGTCTACTCCTTGACCCATCAAAGAACAATTGCCATACTTCATTCTTGTCTTTATGATCTGGCTTGGTGATGCTGGGAGAGGTTGATTCTCTTCATGTAAACAATAAACTCCTAGCTCGATTCTTCTATTTCTTGATAAGGATCAAAAGCATGCACCTTGCTTGCCCATTCATCAAGAGTCAAATCTGGGATGCTTCCAACCTTGGTGTCAGCTTCATCAGTGCTTGGATAATCTTCTTGATCAAACGCAAACAATTGGTATTGATTTGGCTTGGAGTGTAAGGCTCAATGTGAAAGTTTGCAATAGGTTCAGATCTGATTGTGGCCTTAGTTCCATATCTTGTTCTAAACAACATGTGTGACCAATCCGCCAAAAGATAGCCTCCAATTTTAGCAGTGAAGTCTCTTGACAAGCACAATGCAAAGAGTGGTGGCAGGTCTATGACTGACACATCTTGTAACACTATTACGTTGGGACATGCGTGCAGTGTGAGGCTCAAACCTTTGATTACTCCAACCGTTGTCACTGCTGTCCCATCTAATTGCACTACACCCTTGGAGATGACTTCATATTGGAGTCCTAGCTGATCAGCTATTTGCTTGGGCATCACTGAGCTACTTGCCCCGAATCAATCATGCAATTGTGCACCAATTGGTTTCCAATGATTAATGAGACATAAAAAGGAGGGGGCTTCAACATTTTACCTTGTTGTCCTCCATGATTTCCTTCAGGCTGGGCAGCATTTGTGAGTACCTTCTCTTGCATTTGGACCTGTTGATTTGAAGTTGACCAGTCCTTCATGGCAGCTTGTAGCAAATCTCTTTGTCCTGGGATGGATAGTGATTCCCACATTGATATGTTTACATTTGTCTTCTTCATCTGATCAATGATACTAAATGGAGATGAAGTATCCTCTCTGTCCCTTGGCCTTGCACATTCATTCCTTGCACATGGGCAGCAGCAAAATCGGCATTTGGGTTGGTTTAGGGGCTGGTTTGGGTCCTCGCGTGTTTGGGAACTACATTTTGTTTGCCAATAGTTTGTGGAGTGACAGAAGGTCGTGGATTACTTGGGCCAATGGCTGTTCTTCACCCAAATTTCTCCTCTTTGACCTTGTGTTGGCTGCAACACTTTGAGAGGGTATTTGATTCATACCACAGAAATCTTCACCGCCAATTGACAAGAGTAGTTTCGTTCGAGATGTTCCTTGCCGAGGTGCTTCTTCTTGCTGATCTCTCTTCGTGGCTCGGACTTCATGCGACCCACCAATGGTTTGCACCATAAGAGCCTGATTTAATGCACCGTTAAAGCACATTGATTGGTTATGTGGCTGACTCACATGGGAAACACCAATCATATTCTTGGGCCATGTTATTTTGGACTGGCACTAATGCTTTAGAAGAAGATACGACATTGGGGTTATAGGGCTGAAATGGTCTATTAGCGGGAGGCCTTACTTGGCTTTGATTTTGATTTGCAGCCTGAGTTGGTGACCTATTTTGTTGGTATGGGGGCCTAGCCTGGTACTGCGCTTGAGGCTGATACGGTCTAGCACTTTGAGCTTGCTGTCTTTTGATAGTAACCAGCTCATTTCCCAAATTTTGCAATTGTTTCATGACCTCTTGGAGTTCATTTGAAGCACTAGAGGATGAAGTAGAAGTTTCATTTGAACTTTGATTTCTAGGAGTGGGAATAGGAGCCAAAGTGGGTGCTTGACTAGTGCTTGGATTTTCTAAGTTTGGATACAAGGGCATGGGAGGCCTAGGAGCCAGTTTACCAGCTTGAATAAGACAATTTTCAGCTCTAATGGCAATGCTATAAGCAGCAGGTAAGGTTATGCCTCCCATAGATTGAATTAACATAGAAATATCAGAATTCAAAGCCTTAAGATAGTATAGAAAAGCACCTTCTGCTGCTGGCCTTACTGCCACTGGAATCCTCTCCCAAGACCTTTGAAATCTGAAGTTGAAGTCAGTCAGCTGCTCGTTGGGAGCTCTCTTGATAGTTGTCAATTGTTCTAGTAGAGACAAATTGTCTCCCTTTTCCCCAAACTACTCATGGAGAACTATGCATAACTGATTCCAATTTGTGATAGAACCAGCTCCAAGGCTCCTAAACCATTGCAATGCCTTCCCTTTGAACGAAGATGCCAACAATTTGACAGCCACATCCATTTCATTTATCTCATGGATTGCACAGACGTTAGCAATGTCTTTGACATGATCACCAGGAGTGGTATGATTTTCTCCAAAGAAAATGGAATGTTCTTCAACGCTGCAATTGGAACTGGATTCTGTGCATTGAGGGCAAGTGGGCTGCTGCCAGTGAAATTGACAAAGGGATTCGGTGGTTGCGCCATTCTGATTGGCCTGAGAACCCTTGTTGATGCGAGAAAAGGTCTACCAGGTGGAGGTGTAGACAAAGTTCTATTAGGTGGAGATGGAGATCTTTGAGCTCTTCTTCCCCTTCTTTCTCTACCTGGAGATAGGTGTAGATAAACAAACAATCCTTCCTCCCTAGTTCTTGACCTGGTCTGTATTCTTCTCATAAATTTTCCAGGCTTGGACTGCTGAAACCAGCGGATTATGCCTCTTTTGGAGTCGCCAGATGTGTGATTTTAAAGCTCCTTCAAAGCTGGAACTTACAACAAGTGCACATCGATCTTGTTGCAATGAAAGTAAAGACCTCTAAGGTCCCACCGGCGCGTGCTGTAATCATTATCACCAAATCACAAAACCCTTATGTTTATACAAGTGCATATACTTGAACTCACGGTGTGATTGGATAACATGGGTACTATCTCCAAGTTGTGGGACTTGCTACTTGAGATAGACCTCCAGAGAAAGCTGGTTCTTGCTCCTAAACTACCTGCCACAATCTACTCTAATGCAGGGGAAACTAACTATTCTAATCTAAATTTCCAAGGGACCAGGGAGAGAGAATGCATAAAATGAAAGCCTACACTAAAGCGGTGATACACCAGAAAAGGAGGGTGTGAGAGTAGTCTCCAAATGCGTGAAATACAGAAGCAAAGTGCACACTAGAAGAGGTGATGACAGTTCTCCATAATCTAGCAAAATGCATTCACAACAATATTCCAAGCATACACAATGATAATGGATCCCTGCAAGAACATAATAATAGACACAATATTCTTGTAGAAAGATTAAAGGGGCAAGAAGAATGCAAGAAAACACAGCAGGGGAAGATACATCCACAAACTGATATTTTATTGCTTCATGATATGCATAGCTTCAATCTATTACAAGATAAGGGCCTGATCACCATGCAAGGAGTCCACTACAAGGGCCTCAGCAACATTGGCTTCACAAAGCAATTTTGATGAGAGCTTTGCTATCTCAAAACTCCCCTTTACAATGAGCCCAACACTCCAATTTATAGAAAAATGAGAAGAGAAAGAGAAGGGAAAATGAAAATCCCGAAATCTGTCCTTCAACCACTTGTAAGAGGCATTAAATGGAGTAAAATGATTATATATTACTTGCAAAAGGCTCCCCATACTGTCCCATGTGCTGCAGCAGAGAAAGAATGATGACCATGCCTCTTAATTGCACTCCCAACCACCAAATGAAACACTGTTATGAACCCAGCCACGTTTTCTAAAAATATCTCATCAATTTCTCATCAAATCTAGAATTTCTTGATTTTTGTGCATCGGGCTCGAGCCATGATTCCAACGGTACCAATTTTGTGTGATTTCGTTGAGAAATGCAAAAGTTATGGCCTTCTGAGTGCGGGCAGCTATTTTGGGTCTGGCAGGCGTTTTCTGTCATTTGACGGGAATGAGCATTAACTGACTGGAGCCGAATATGTTTCTTTAATTAAATATATCTACCCTCATTAAAAATAAGAAATCCAGTTTTTGTGGCGTAGAGGACGTCGTGCTCATTCCAGAAAGTCCAATTTTATGAAAATCGGAGCTCGGAGTCAAAAGTTATGGCCGTTTGAAGTTTCACGGTCAAACGTTGACTTTTCTTCTTTGCCTTCCGCCGCTTTCGGGGCTTTTCGTCCCTCGCGTCCCATGCGTACCTTTGTCCCAGATGTCCCAGATGAAAATCTCCTACTTCGCCGATTCGGCTTCCTTTGTTCCTGTTTGAGGTGAAGACACGTGGCGAGATTCCATTCGCTCTCGGCTCTTTCGGCTTTCCGCGTCCCACGCGTACTTTTGGCCCAACTGTCCCAAACGAAAGTCCCCTGCTTCAGCCGAATCGCCGGTTCACATCCCTCCACGCATACTTTTGTCCCAACTGTCCCAAATGGGCTGCTCGGGACAAATATCTCCGAACCACCCGAAATGGACTATCTTTTGGCCTTTTCTACCGCCCAGCGCCCCCGCAGCATACCTTGGCGGCCTAGATGTCCCCCAAACCGCACGATAACAAAAGATTGGCATTTTTTTCCACTTTTCGGCCCAAATTTCGCACTTTTCGCCCCGGCTTTTCAAGTCCTTTTGTCCCAACTGCTCAATCATGCCGTGCCGCCCGGCGGCTTTTTTCGCCGATTCGCGCCCGACGTCCCCAACTGTCCCAACCGCCGCGACTAGACTTAGCCGATTTTCTTCATTTTTTCAGCCCCAAGCTTGGTTTTTGCAATTTTTTCACATTTTCTAACTTTAAAATTGGGTTTTCTTCTTGGATGGGAGAGTTAGAAAGAAGCCGAGGGCCCCAAAACATGATTTTGGGCCTTAAATCAATCTATGCTTGGGACTACAAGAACAATAGGAAATGTAAGTCTTTTTGTTTTTAAACATACATTGGAATTTCTATTTCCAACCATACAATACTGAATATGATAATTACAAGTCGCACTAACATTATTTTGTATTAAAATAATTATAAATCCCTTTTCTTATAATAAAATTAGTCCTTTCTAATAAGGTATAGAACAAAATTTCTTTCTACACGAAACTAAATCACTACAACTTGGAATAATTGAAATATACAAGACTTTCTTTTCAAACATACAAAATTTACAATCTTCCGCTCTAAGTGGGAACATTAATAAATTTTACATGGATAATTCTTCCAACAAGGTAAAAACACATGTCTTCTTTCCAAGTCATCTCCCAACTTCATAGTTTTCAACTTGCATCCTTAAACTCTTCAAAACTTGAATCACCATACAAATAAAGGGGTATAAGCGATGCTCTCCGCCCAACCTATAATCCAATAAGAGGAGAATTCATCCCCTTATTGGCCCGCCCACAACCAAAGAACAATATGAGGTATTATGAAATGTTTGACAACTTTTAAAAGAGGCTTCCACAAGCATTCCAAAAATAACACAATCAAGTAACACATTCAAACAGTCCATTCAAACACAATAAAAAATCCCAACAAGCACAAAGGCTTGACTACAACAAGCTTAATAAGGAGCATTGGATTATGGGCACCACCTCCTTTTGTCTCCCAAGTGATGTAGGAGTTCCACCCAAAATCCTTCATGTGTATAAGTCAAAACATAATCAAATCCTTAATTCTACACTTACAAATATGCAAAATATATCCATGTTATCCTTTTCACTCCCCATAGGTGGAACTCAAACTCACACTCCCTCCATAATTCATACCTCACATCTCCCTTTTCCTCCCAACGGTCCCATAAATCTATCTCCCACAGACAACTTAAGGCAAGCTACCCATTCACAGTCAAACATAACCACAACTCTCATACAATATACAAACAAACACAATATCTTCATCAAAACACACTAATAGAAAAATGCAAAAGGATGAGAGCCTACATCTCCATCAAGCTTCCAATTATTTTCCTTAACAAGCTTTAGAATCCTTCACACCAATCTCAATCCAAGATGCAACTCCAAAATACAACTCCAAGTTTGAAAAATAAGACCAATTTTCAAAAGTGCAAGAGAAGCAAATAAGGAAAGTAACCCAAAATCCATCAAAATAATCAAATAAATAGAAAAGGATGTGATGATGATGAGGTCTCTCCATGTAGGAGTCCACTTCATCATCCCTCCATTCCAACAAACAAGTCAAACACCAAGCCCAAAGTAATTAAATGCACATGTAAGACTTATGACATGCCCACATGACACTCCAACTTTCACACCATGCTTATCAAGGAAAAACTTAAATGTGGTAAGTAACAAGTGCAATTATTGACCCTTTTTACACTCAAAAATGCATTAAAATGGTCAAAATATGTCCCATACTTCATAAGTAGGGTTGGTAGGAGAGTTTGAGATGTGAGGGACAAGGTTAACTTGTCCCTCAAGTCTCCAAAATTTGCCAACAAGGCCAAACTAGAATTTGATAAGGATGGTGGAGTACACACCACCTAAATGCTTTTAATCAAATTCACATCATGCAAAAAAACAAGGACTATCTACTCAATTTATTGCCCACATGTCATATCTTCTCTTTTAATTTAAATTTAAGCTAAACTAGTTAATTAAGATATATTAGCAAGAGTTAATAAAGTAACAATATTTTCCCCATAATTACACTCATGCACAACAAATTAAAACAAAAAAATTAAAAGAAAGGGAACACATTACACCCATGGCCACATAAATGAGGTTACCCCTATGGGAACCTCCTAACAAAGCATGCAATAACACAACATAAAATTATACACAAGTTTTCAAATTTTGGCCATGTTTCACAACACCCGACATCCTTCCATGGTTAGTCACCTATTCCATTTCAATGTATGTGATAAAATGTCCTCGCAACACAAACAGAATACCTCTACCTGCCTTACGACCGCATCAATAACATTGATAATAATACACATATGGAAATAAATAATCGTCATCCAAAATTAGCAATTCTATCATTTATCATCAAACAATTTAATTAGATTTTAACATCCATAACATCATAATTCTACTCAAAATATCCAACATTGGCTATGCATCCAGACATGACGTGTCACGATATAAAATTAGAATACTAGAAATAAACATATATATTTGTCTATCATTGTCATCGAGTGCATCATAATCAAAATATAAATCACAACATATCGATAGTGCAAATATCTACATAGTCTATCATTTATTGATCAAGATATAATAATCCAAATGTCCGAGTATCACTCCAATAAGTAATATCATCGAAGAGGAGTGGGCACTACACAAAACATCTACACTAGCCAAGCAAGTTGTATATAGGTCACACCTTTGTCCTTACAAAAGATGTCTTTTAAACGCATGAAAAGAGAGATACTTATTGGTGTAGGTGGTAATTTTTAATCGTTTATTTATTTATTGAGTGTAATTCTACCTCACTAGGTGAGTCATATAAATTAGGTGAGTATAGATCTAGGTGTTATATTAGTTATGACAGATTCCCTTAAGAAATTTGTCATATGTGTAAGTGTGTCATAGGGGTTAATTTATCCTTTCGGAAAGTAACTACTCTTCTCTTTATTGGAGGCATCATAGTTTCAACATAGGAGTTACTCACTCACTCCCCATGTGTACACCACTTCATTTGATCTATGGCATTCATAATCCATTCCACTTTTTGAATCTTTATTTAACATATGCATGCACATTTCTCTCTTAAGTTTTATTTCTTGAATCTTGCAATTCCATCTCGATTAAATGAAACTTTTTGACGCATGTGGATTCCCTCCAAGTCTTCGTACTTCATCCCTCCATCTTGGTATCAGATCTTGAGGACCCGAATCGTGTTTCTTGCCATAGTTTCTTACTACTCTCCTCCTTGTAGTTTCTTGTGCAAGATCTTTTCTTCCTTGTGCTCTACTTTCTTATTTTGAGATTTTATGTGGTTGGTTTTGTGTGTTGGAGTTTTCCTCTTGGTGGTTTAAATTGTTCAACAAAACTTGCAGGTTTAGAACGTGCAAGGTTGTTTTTTTGAAATAGGTCAAAGATGTCAAAAGGGCCCAACTTAGTTCCAGTTCAATGAGCCGGGAACCAATTTGTCCCGCAACTCACCCTTTCACAACTCCCTTGTTTAACTCATTTTTTCTCCTACATGACTATCTTGTGCATGATATTGAAATTTTACAAGTTCATTTAGGATGGCTCTAGAAACATCCCTTACTCCACAAAAATTTACTCGTGGTTTAGATTTACACCAGCCCAAACATACTTTTGTTGTCGTTGTGTTCATGTGAGACCTCTTTTTGAGATCTTGTTGGCATCTCGGCTATGTAGTTTCTTGCTTTAAACCTCGTATGTAGCTCATTGTACTCAACTCTAGCTTCATCCTCGTAGATCATTTTTATTCCTTGGCTTATATTATATATGTGCTCGATCCTGTAGCCTTCACCGCTCAAACCGTTCTCGACAGTTCTCTACCATGTCTATCCACTTTTGGCCATTACACCAACACTCGACGAGAAATATATGGAAGTTTCCTCGCCGCATGTTACTCTGCTACACATAATCTCCCCTAGAAGGCTTTCACCATTACATATCTACCTAGTTCCTATTCTTCGTTATTACACTATTTTTAGAAGCTCTAAGAACAAGGGATCTGCATTGCATGACTGTTTCCACACTCAATTAAGTCATTTCTAAACAACTCCAATGTGTGTTAACTCCCCTCTCCGTACATTCAACACATCACGATTCAAACACATTCAACACTAACTTGGTGGGATATCTTTCTACTGGATGTTATTGTGGCGTTGATTCGGTCACATCTACCAAACCAGACTTGGCTACACATTGCTCTTCATCAACTTGGGCCTATACACACCACTCGGTCCCTCTTTGTCCAACTTGTTTGCATTTCCTCCTTTCACGACTCATAGTCCCTTCCAAATAACTCGATCACTACCCCATTGAGGTACTCTACAAACAAATCGGTCAACGACTTGGCTTTCAACTTGCCTTACAACTTGAGAATCTCATTGCACCAACTTTGAGCTCACCCAACCAGCCAACTTGCCGAGTTGAGTTGGCTCAATGCCTTAGACCAAAAGGCAAATTTATTTCTCTTCTCCAAAGTTTTTGGTTTTTTTGTTGAATATTAATTGCCTTTTTAATCTCATCTTTAACTAAAAATAAGTAAATTTATAAGGGGAAAATATCATCCTTTTTGGTTTTTATTAGCTTTGTGGGTCCCATCTCTTGGAATCCCTTCCTTCCACATTCAAGGGGGTATTATTATATTTAGGTTCCTTTTTTCCGCACCTCGCCAGCACACCTTTTTTTCATAGATCCTCTTACAATTCCTTTCTTTGACCCATTTTAACTATCAAGAATGGTTGGATGCTAAATATTTTTCCTTCAAAAAAACATTTTTTCGATAACCACGAGTTTGAAGCCAAACCTATAGATGTAACAGAAAAGGAAAATTGGCTTGATAAGTGTGATGAAGCCAATGGGTTTTTGTCTCTTTGTGTGTCTCTAAAAGCTGCAATTCCACATTTCTTTAGCAAAAACACTCAAGGAGGTTTTGGATGCTCTACACAAATGTTTTGGAAAATAATATGAAATGAGAGGACATGAACTTGAAAAGGAATTGATCACCTAAGTCCCAAATAGCTTTTGACACCCTTAAGGACTTCTTTACCAAGTTCAAATCAATTAGATTATAGTAAGAAGATTGTAGAATAGACAAAAAGGAATGGCATCTCATTCTCTTGGTCCTTGTAAAACTTGGTCCCGAATACTCGTTTTGTCTCCACTTTCTATGCAACAAAAACGAAACTTAGTAAATGTTGGTCTAAACCCTCACTTAATGAGTTTATTACTGATTCGATTAGGTAACAAGATAAATTGATTCAAATCGGCACCTTAAAATCCACAAAATCCCATGCTCTCATTATTGCACAGGAAAAATAGAAAGCTTAAAAGGTGAAGAAACAAGAAAAGGATCATGAAAAGAAGGAAAACCTAAAACCAACTCTTTTACTTCCTCTTCTAGTTCCAAACCTCCCAAAGAATAGATCAAATATGGGCATTGCGATGGCAGTATGATGAAGAAAATTTCTTGAAGAAAAAGATTGATCTCCTAACTAATGCGCGAAAAGAACAACATCGAGTTCAAGATTCTCTCGAATCACTTTATCATCTCAAGAAAGTTCTAAGGAGAAAAGAGTGAAAACGGAAAAGTGAAAGTGAAAGAAAAAGGGAAAGTGAAAGTGAACAAAAAAGGGAAAGAATCAAACAAAGAGAAACTAAAGAGAAGATCTCTAGTGACATTTGTGCCTCTTAATCCCACATGGATCATTGATTTTCTTGCAAATCATCGTAAGGCCTCAATGAGACATTGAGTATGCTTCAATGGAGCTTTGTGGTATGTCTTTTATTCAACTTGGTGACAACACTACTACAGTTTTTAGGGAGAGGATCAGTTTAAGTGAGTGGTGGTACTTTTAATAATGTTCTTAGTATCCCTTCATTTTTAACCAATATTCTTTCGGCTTTATCATATCACTCACCTTGGATAAGGCATGTGGGTTAAGTTCAATCCAGATTTAGTTCGTGTTAGAGAGCTACACAATAACATTATTGTTGCAATTGATATATTTGACCATATAGCTAGAGGTCCTATACTACACCGTCTCTTAGCATCATGGTGCTTTGAGGAGGTCAATAGGTTGCTCGAGTCTGTTTATGTTGTTGTTGAGGAGGAGTCCCAAGAAAGACTATGCTAGAATGTTTTTTCCACGAGGAGAAAGATTTTATCCCCTCAACCTAATATAATGCATATGTCGTATGGATCCTCACTCTATCTTGAGCTTGTTGAGTCCTCCCCTGGTTTCTTCTATAATGTAGGCCTTCTCCATGGCCTTTAATAGTGGCTACGAATAATGAATAAGCACTTCCCACCCAAGTCTAAGTTTAGACCCTTGATGAACCTCTCGAACCCTAATATTCTCATCCCGCATGTAGTATAAATACTTAAGAAGATCCAAAACCAACCCTCATACTCTAATAATGTCATGGATTTCTATCATAGATCATGGAACTCATTTATCTCTGTCATTGCTAGATGAATCTCTTGGATATGCATCTACTCTTGAAACACTTCTCAAGAGCTCCCAAGTAATTTTATGTGAATCTAAATAGAGCTTTCGCTCCTCATTCCTCCAAAACTCGGATCCATCTCTCAAATGGTGGATAACAACACGATCTTTTGTGTCACTAGTGACAAGAGACATAGCTTAAAGCATCTAATCAAGCTAACCAACCATGCCTCACCTGAAATCCTCCTATGTCTCTAGAAAAATGAGGCTGGTGTAACTTCAATATCTCTTTGATTTGATCTCGTTGTTATCAAATGTCATACTTTAGGTATCTCGCCTCTTAGGTCTCTTCGCATGATCATCCCTTGGCCTAGGGCTCCTAGACCTATCTCTATGTCTCGTAGCTCTATCTCCGTGCCTCTAGGTGGTGATTCATATCCAACTGACTCTGCGTGGGATTTCTCTTCCCTATCATCAGTGTTGTAACATGAAATTGCATGAGCCTCCACTAATGGCTCTCTATCATGTCTTCTACGTCAACCTCCTAAAGATCCTCCCTATAAAGTGGCATTAACATCCTATAGTGTTAGTAGTATCTCGAGGTAATATAGCTACTACTTGCTCGATCTCGGGGTGGTAAATCTAGGTTCACATGTAAGAACCCTCGTCTAGTCTCAGGCGTCCCGCAGACAGAGCAAGATGAGAGTTAGTTTATCATGATCTAGGATTTGTTTCAGTTTTTTAAGTTTTTAACGTTTTAAAATATCATACAAAGGTTTGTGTGTTCTAGGTTTAGAGCTACGCTAAGTTTACTTGCATTTCATGTTTCCAAGTGTGACCAGGGGTCCAAGTGTTGAATCCATGGCTCTGATACCAAGTGTAACACCAACAAAATTCTATTCTAAAATAAAATAGAAACTAATAATTTAATAGTCAAAATTATGGTAATTTCTTTTCTTTGTTTAAAAAGAGTTTGCGTAAGGTTAAATATTATCTACAATTTAATAAATTTCCCAATTAAGGTTTCTACATGGCCTTGTAGAAGTTGGAATCAAATTAATAATCAAATATTATTAATTTACTTCCTAAAAATATTTATGATTTAAAACATTTACCAAGTTCTATTAGTTTACTTAATTACTATGCAGCAAGTTTACTTTATTTACTATAACAAAAGTTTAAGTATTATGTCTAGTAACTAAGTGGCCCCATTCACCCCATTACCCATGCACTTTTTATTTAAATTTCATTCCCACAAAAATACCTCCCACTTAAGTGATGTAGGGTTTAATCTGAGCCATTAGATCAAATCTATCCTAGCCATATGTTTTGGGTTGCCCTAAATATCCATATAGATTTCTTTTTAATTTTGTTTTCCCAATTTCATCCTCATTTGTTCATTCTTATTTTGCAGGTTTGGAAGAGGAGAAAGAGGAGAAGCCATGAAAGCAAGAAGTGAAACCATGGAGAAATTTCCTTGTTCTAGTTACAAATGGAGAAATCTTCCTCCATTCTTCTCTTCATAGTTTAGTTTATTCAAGGGTTTGCTATTGTAAGGTTCCTCATTTTCTTATTGTAGAGATTCCACCATGAATCTAGTTTTGTTATTTAATATATACATTCTTTGAGTTCAATATTTGGGGAAACCCCATTTCATTAGATCTAAGAGATTTTACACATTTGGATTCCCATAAGAGGATTTATATGCTTAAACAATTGAGTTTAATCATTTACTAGTTTCTAGTAGTTCCATTTAGAAGTTTTAAATCTTATATTTTATTAAATACAATCCATATTTTTCACGAGTGTTCTATTTATATTTTTCCGTCAAAAGTGACGAAACCAAGCCACCCTAAGAAGGTCGGTGGTCCTATGATCTCTGTGCTTTCCGGTGGGCGGTTAATCGATTGCTGCTTCCGTGACTGGCGGTGGTTGAAAACCATCGCTCAGTATAGGGCGGTGGTTTTGTTTACTAAAGACATAACCTTAATTTCAAGCAATTTTCAAATTGTTTTCTACTTAATTTGGTTTCTAAGGACACATTAACTTTAATTAAGGTGTCTAAAATTCATTATTTGATAGATTGATATCATATCTTCCTTTCATAACTTAAAATTACCAAATGAATTGATTTTCCATTCAAACATAAAACCTTCAACAATAGGAAATGTAAGTCTTTTGTTTTTAAACATACCTTGGAATTTCTCTTTCCAACCTTACAATACAAATATGATAATTACAATTTGCAATAACATTCTTTTGTAATACAAGAATTCCAAATCCCTTTTCTTACAATAAAATTAGTCCTTTCCAATAAGGTATACAACAAAATTTCTTTCTACATTCAACTAAATCACTACAACTTGGAATAAATGAAATATACAAGACTTTCTTTCAAACATACAAAAGTTACAATCTTCCACTCTAAGTGGGAACAATAATAAATTTTACAACATGGAGAATTCTTCCAACAAGGTCAAAACACAAGTCTTCTTTCCAAGTCATCTCCCAACTTCATAGTGGACAACTTTCATCCTTTAATTCTTCAAAACTTGAATCACAATAAAAATAAAGGGGTATAGTCCTTGCTCTCCACCCAACCTATAATCTAACAGGAGGATAAGTGACCCCCTTATTGGCCCTCAAGCCCCAACCAAAGAACAATATGGGGTATTATGTAACATTTGAAATTTTTTAAAAGAGGCTTCCCATAAAAAGCACTCCACAAAATAACACAATCAAATAACACATTCAAACAATCCATTAAAAATAATAGTAACTTCCTCAACAAGTGAAAAGGCTTGACTACAACAAGCCAACAAGGTGCATTGGAATATGGGCACCACCTCCTTTCATCTCCCAAGTCATGTAGGAGATCCACCAAAAATCCTCCATGTGTACAACTCCAAACATAATCAAATCCTTATTTCTACACTTACAAATATGTAAAATATATCCATGTTATCCTTTTCACTCCCCATGGTGGAACTCAAACTCAAACTCCTCCAAAATTCATGCCTTGCATCTCCCTTTTCCCTCCCCAATGGTCCAATAAATCCATCTCCCACACACAACTTAAGGAAAGCTACCCATTCACAATCAAACATAACCACAATTCTCATACAATATATAAACAAACACAATTTCTACATCAAAATACATCAATAGAAAAATGCAAAAGGAGGAGAGACTACATCTTCATCAATCTTCCAATTCCTTACTCTTTAAGATTTAGAATCCTTCATACCAAGCTCAATCCAAGATGCAACTCCAAAATAAAACTCAAGTATGAAAACCAAGACCAATTTTCAAAAGTGCAAGAAAAGAAAATAAGTCAAGTAACACAAAATCCATCAAAATCATCCATTAAATAGAAAAGGGATGTGAGGATGATGTGGTCTCTCCACGTAGGATGCCATGTCATCATCCCTCCATTCCAACACACAAGTCAAACACCAATCCTAACGCAATTAAATGCAAATGTAAGACGTATGACATGCCCACATAACACTCCAACTTGCACACCATGTTTGTAAAGGACAACCTTAAATGTGGTAAGTAATAAGTGCAATCATCAACCCTTTTTGACAATAAAAATGCATTAAAATTGTCAAAATATGTCCCGTACTTCATAAGTAGGGTTGGTAGGAGAGTTTGAGATGTGAGGGACAAGGTTAAGTTGTCCTCAAGTCTCCAAAAAGTTACCAACAAGGCCGAGAATCGAATTTTGAAAGGATGGAGTACACACCACCTAAATGCTTTTAATTAAATTCACATTGTTGGTGCTCAAAGTAGTCTCGCCCCATTTTTCCTTTGAAATCCATCGATTTACGGCCTCTGTCACATTTCATTTTCCTTGTGTTGTGCTCCGAGAGGTCTCGCCTTCCTTTTATTGCCATTTTCAATCAGTTCCTGGGTCAAGATCACATATGGGTCCATATTTGTCTCCTCGTTTCTTTGTTCCTCTTAAAAAGGTCTGTAATTTGGGTCTCTCATTCTCTGTTTCTCTAAAAACTTAGGTTCTCCCATTATTTCAGTTCTCCATAGTCGAGATTTGTCGTCCTTGTCATTTCTGCCCTAAATGCTTGAAGAAAGATGAATGGATGTAGCTCTAAGGAACGTATTTGAGCCTTGTAACATTTCTAAATTCTCTATCCTTGGAGAAAATTTCATTTCCAGGATCAAATGGTCATTTTCTGTATTTTACGGTTTAACCTGATCAGTGTTTCTCCCCTAGTCAAATTTACATCCTTGCATCGATAGGAAACGTGGCTTATTTTGGTTGGATGTGGCTTGGGCTGGTACTTCAAAATTTCTATGAATCACATCAGCTTAAAATGTGTCCACATGGTGGAACGACACTCATTTGAAGATCTACTTTTTGGTTTGGCCTTGGAGTAGCTGCTAGAGGACAAGTGGAGGTTTCATTGCTTTGCCTAGACTTAGATAAATTTTATGTAGCTAAAATAGTTTTGTGGAGAACAGGGACATGTGGCAGCCCGTGCTCACTCGTAGTCTTTTAAAGAAGCACCAGAGGACATTTGAGGCCTCCGCTCACTTTACATTTTTCTTGTAATTTTCAATGACCAAAGAAGACTACCCTGAGTATGAAACTTGGTGCCTTCATTGAGCTTCGAGCCTTCAAACAAATTTTTCCAAATTAGGACACATGGTGATCTCATGCTCATTCAAGGTCTCAACTTTTAGGGACTATCTCTAAAGATGCATAATTATGACACATGGCAGTAGTTTTGATAATTTAAAAGGAGTGGGGAAGTGGACCTTTGAGGTGATTTAGAATTTTTCCTCTTATGCTCAAAAGGGTTAAGATATCAAAATGGCCCACAAGCATGACAAAGGATTAGTCAAAATGTGTTTTTAAGTTAAAGGGGCGGGAGGTGAACCATTGGGGTAACTTGCATTTTTTCCCCGTGATATTTAAAGGATCAAAACATCAAAATGGCCTACAAGCTCGATGGAAGAAAGGTCAAAGCTTGCTCCACCAATAAAGGCGGAGGTGCGGGCTTTCGAGGAAATTTGGAAAATTTTCCTTTGTGGGAAAAGGAGTTAAAAGTATAAAAGGAGCGTGGTTCCGCTTGGACCACATTGAAACTCAAGGGAAGGTGGAGCTGCGGGGAAAACTTGGAAAATTTTCCTTTTTCCAAAAAGAGGGTCAAATGGCATAGAATTTATCCACAGTTCCTTAGGGACCCACCTCGTGGACACGAGTTAGGCTCATTTCCAAGGGCGGAGAGGCACGGAACAAAAATGTTAAATTTTTCCATTTTTCCAAAAGTTGTAAAAATTCAGAGGAACCCCTGGTCTATTTTTAAGATTTGAATCTTCCACGTGGATGACCCAAATTCAAAGTAAAGATCAACAATGACATGAGATTCTAATCTGATTTTCCCCATTTTACTAAAACACACCTGGAAGTGCAAGTCTTCATGATTTCTTGGTATTTCCTACATGCTAGGCAGAGAGGGGAGTTAATGTTGATATCTGAGTTTGGTGGGGAGATCTGGAAGATGTCTTTCACCATTAAAATGGTCTAACTATCGAGCTTGATCATATTTTCCATTTTTCTTCTCCCAAGCACGCAAGGAGCCAAATTTGACAAATTAGGGGTGGAAGTGGTTGGCAAAATTGAAAAAGAGTGATCTACTAAGAGGAAGGAGTTGAATGTGGGAGATATTCGATGAGATCTTCCCCCTCGAGCACATGGTAAATTTTTACAGATCTGATCCCGAAAATCACGATCGTGATCATGGAAAGCACTGGTGCACTCAATGTCTAGATTTTTTGGGGGAAAAGGGGATTTATTGTAAAATGTTATAAATGGCACAAATTTTTCATGCAAATGGTTGGAGTGTTAGGGGTCGGGACTAAATTTTCTAGTAGAAAAAGCTTTGACAGAGCCCATCATTTTGAGAAGCCATTTGAGAATCTTGTATATCTATTTTGTATTAAATATGATCATGTCAAGGTGGTTGTAAGTGTACAACCATTGACAAGCTCTGAGACTATTCTAGAAACTTTCCCCTTAATATATTTAATCAAATTTGAGTTATTTTGTGTTGTCTTGAGAAAAATGTGTTTGTTTTATTTCTGAATGTATGCAAGTAGTTTTTCTTGTTTCTGTTGCAATCTTGTATTAAAATCTGATTCAATCACACAGCCTCAATCCTTGTGATAGTTTAGTGGCATCTGCAATTTCATTTCTTAGAAGAGCTTTCATCTGGGATTGGAATAAACAATTTAAAATCACTTTTCTTTCATCTGTTGAAAGATTGTCTGTAAGCCTCTGGTGTACCTTAGGCATGATTTGACTCAGATCTTGATGCTTTGTTGGATTTTCTAACTCAAGCCTTCATGATATAATCTCAAAGATTGTGTGAAAAAGTGCTAATCTGGGCCTCCATTGAAGCACATATTCTAGTTAAAGAAACATTTTAGCTATTCTATGGCATTTGTTGGTTTAACCTTCCATTTTGTAAGATTCCTCAAGGATCTGGTGAATCAAGTTCATCCTACCCCACCTCCCACCAAAATTTATTCAAAACAACCAATCCTACCCATACTACCCTTATTTTCATGTCATGTGTATCCCAATGCATAATCCCCATCACCAAAACATGCAGAAGTAATCAAGGTCCCAAATGTCTTTAGTAACCTTTTCCTTGTTGTGAAAATATCTCCATGATCTGGAAGTGACAACTCGTGAGAGTCAGATTTGGTGTGTTGATCATATTTTCCCAAGGTCTTCTCTATAAAATTTATGCAAAAGAAGGATTTATCATTGTTCTTCAATAACAGAGGTTACAAAATAGGTTCTCTTACCTTGGTTGAAAAGGCACAACCTAAAATAGTTAGGATCAAATCACATCCTTTTAAGGTGCTACCCACTCCTTTCAAAACCTTGAGTGCTAACAAGTCAGATAGATTACTTCCCGCTACAAAATGACATACATGATTATCTATCTACCTTTGAGTGTCCTGTCAAATCCATGATGTTACTTGGTCTTTTGAAGGAGATTAAATTTGGGTACCAACACATTTTGGAGCCATTGCCAGTCAGGATTGTTTAAGTTGTTGAGACCAATTTGTTGATTTGTTGTTATTTCATATCCATCTAGCCCTAACAACATGACTTATTTGTTGATCTATTGAATTGTTTTGAATTGTTGGAACTAATTTACATCATTGAAGACTGATTTGTTGATCTATTGCTGGCTCATATCTATTTGGCCCACAATATGCTTCACGGCTTCATTACCGGGGAATATAGTTTATACTCAGACCTTGGTGTTGTGTGTAACTTTTCCTAGTCTTTACAAGTTTTTACACTAGCTTTCATTTGATAAATCTGGTAAAGAAAAGTTAGAATCTTTCCATTTCTAGTTTCTAGCATTGAAAGACATTTGACAGATCATATTTAGTGCATTTGCACAACTAAGGTGGAAATCCTTAGTGGTGACTCCCTATTGATCTAATTTTAATGAATACTAGTGTCTTAACCTCTATCAAGTGAGTTTTGTTACCAAACTTTACAAAGCTAGAAGGAAGAAGATATTTCTTTGCTAGGGATCCTATTAGGACATTGTTTCCAGAGCTAGGAAAAGCAAAATCAAGAAGGAAGAAAATCCTGAGAGTTGTGGGAGATCAGCACAACAAGGAGAGGGATCTCCATTGATGAAAGTGATTGGCCTATTATTGAAGACTACCATTCAAGTGACTCTGAATCAGGTAGCCTCTTTGTGGAATTGAATTCTCCAACTGGAGAAGGGCCTTCATTTGATTTTGAAAGGTTTGCTTCACATTCTACACCTGTCTTTTTTGAGGTTGATAGGGATTTCCAAGAAACAAGGCCTTTGGGGATATCCATTTTGAAAATTATACTCTGTGTTCTAAAGACCTTCTACCCCTTATCAATTTGTCACCCCTCCAGGGTCACCTCCTCAAATCAACATGGCCCAGCCCCCACCCAGACCTCCATTTTGTTGTAAACACCTTTGACCTATAAATTTTGTGGGAATGGCTGGTTATCCAAATGCAATGCCTCAAGATGTAAGGAACAAAATGCCAAAGTTCTAAGGAAACAATGCTATATATCTGATGATCAACATCTAAAGCTTTTTATCAATATGATGGAAGATTTTGAGATTGAACATGAAGATGTATATATCAAGTTGTTTATCCATACCTTGGAAGGATGTTAGGGATCTGGTATAAAGCATTTCCAGATAACTCTATTGATTCTTGGACTGAGATGAGTAATGCATTTAGATTGCAATATGGTGATAGAATGACCCTAGGTTTCTTTTGATAAATTTTAAAAAACATCAAAAGAATCCTAATGAGTCAATACATGATTTCAACACAAGGTTTAATAAGACCTTGAGGAGATTTTCATTTTAGGATAAGGCCTTGTGATGAGTCATGTTTGATCAAATATTCTGATGCATTTGATAAAAAGGCTGCATATTACTTAAGAGACAAGAACTCCAAAATTTGAGGCAAGCCTTCACCATGGCTCTGCAAAATAGAGAACAACATCAAGGCAATTGAAAGCCTCCAAAAAGGGAGGGTGTAAAATTGATTAACCCAAAAAAACCTCAAACAAGTAAAGGCTATGATTTGGAGGAGGTTGTGAAAACTTTGGTACAGTTTGTCAAAGAAATTTCCTACAAACTAGCCTGGGAAGAGAGAAGGGAATTGGGCAGAGCTCACAAGGTCAACACAAGCAACAAAGCCAAGACATAGGTTTACAAATCACCAAAGATCTAATGACAGAGGAAAAGGACCTGTTGGATTTGGAAATAGAAAGTAGCCCAAGGTAGGGAAAATAGAATGGTGCCTCTTGATCCTTTGGCTACTAGAGTTGTTGTTGTGGAAGAAACAAAGGTCATTTATTGGTGTGACAAATGTTTCATGCCCCATGCTCCTTGTGAAGAATATCAAGAAGAAGAAGAAGAAGAAGTTGATGATGAAAATGATGATGATGCCTGCATGATGGAGATCCTCGTAAGTTTTCCAAGGAAAGAAACTTCAACTGAGGTAATGAGTGCTAGAACCGCTACTGTATTTTTGGGATTGCATCCACTAGAGTACCTCTTCTTCCTCCCTCTCATACTTTAGAATTAGACATTGTACAATGATTTTGAATTTCCCACTAATGATTTTGAATACTTGAGGGCATTAATGATTAAAATATGATGGAGGAGCTCCTTCAAGAAGATAGGCAACTATTAATGAATGTTGTAGTTACCAAGAAAAGGAGCACAATACCAAAGTAAAGCTACCAAGTGGCCACAAGCCAAGTCAAAAATTTCCATTTCTTACCAAATAAACCCCAAAGAAAGATGCATCTTTCCAAAAGCCCTGCATTTCCAAACAAAAATCATACCCCTCCTCATGCCCAAGCTGTCAAAAAACATGTGCCACCTAATGAGTGTGTCAGCCTTCCTTCTAATGTTACCTTGCCAAAGTTTGTCCCTTATGATATTGCCCAAGTCTTGAGTCAGATCAAGATCTCAGTTCTAATTGTTGAGTTGCTTAGGATTCCTGAGCACAAGAATAGGGCTTTTGAATATTTAGGATTCAAAGAGGAAGAGATCATACAAAGCAGAGATGTAAAAAAGTTTGAGATTCCCCTTATTATTGTTACAGCATTGGAAAATCCACAAGTGTTGGAAAGAGCTGGGGAACCACCAAAGGTTTATTTAGGAACTTCCTTGGTTAAATCCTAGTGAATGTAGATCCATTCTTCACTACCTTTATCAAAGACAAGTTGTTACATAACTATATGTTTGATTCTGGAGCTTCATGTAATGTCATGCCTCTTGAGGTCATGAATGAATTAGGTATCAAGGTAACAACAACATATGGGAAGTGTACTATTATGGACTCCAGAGAGGTGCCAGTGGTGGGATGTGTGAAGGGTCTGAGTGGTACAACTTGCAGCCTACCTAGGTAAGAACTTAAAGCTTGATGTAGTCATTGTTGATTGCCCAACCAAATGGGGTATGTTATTGTCAAGAAAATGGGCTGCAAGTGTTGGTGGTAGTGTACAAATGGACATGTCTTATGCCACTATCCCCATTAAAGGCAACTTGGTGAAATTATATGGAGAGAAGAAGATGTTGTACTTGATTGAAGACCCAAGCAATGCATCTTATGAAGTTTTGCAAGCAGATGTTGATCTTAGCAATCTTGTGAGTTTTGTGGATTTTAGGGAGTATGAAAGTGTTGAAAATAGAGCTCCTAAGTATGCTATTTTTTTTTGGGAATTTGGTCTATGATTCACCTTGAAAAATGTTAAAGAATTTGACTTAAACACAATGGAGGAGCTTCAGAGAAAATGGATGGTTTACAAACTGAACAAATAAGAAAAGGAGGTATATTTCTAGTTGATGAAGACGTATCAGGATTTCTTAGCATGGTCATATCTAGGATGGCAGGCACTTGAGGATTTTCCTTGATTGTTTTCTTTGAATCAAGGTGAACATCATCTATACAGTGTATAGTTTGTTGGTTTGTTTTTCTATCTCTCATGTTTTTCCTTGTTCTAGTCCTTAGTGACTTGGCTTTGTTGGTTTCTCTATTTGTTTTTAAGAGATGGTTTTTTATAAATGCTACTCGAACCTAACTTTAATGGATATTTTTGGCACTTGGTCTACCTTTTTTCTTGTGGCACTCATAGGGAGTGCCCATCCCAGTCGGAGCCGATGTTGGTGCTCAAAATAGTCTCACCCCATTTTTCCTTTGAAAATCCATCGATTTATGACCTCTGTCACATTTCATTTTCCCCGTGTTGTGCCTAAGAGGTCTCGCCTTCCTTTTTTTGCCATTTTTAATCGGTTCTGGTCAAAGATCATGTATGGGTCCATGTTTGTCTCCTCATTTCTCTATTCCTCTGAAAAGGTCTGTAATTTGGGTCTCCCATTCTCTGTTCATCTAAAAACTCAGGTTCTCCCATTATTTCCATTCTCCACAGTCAAGATTTGTTGTCCTTGTCATTTCTACCTAAATACTTGAAGAAAAATGAATGGATGTAGCTCTGAGGAACGTATTTGAGCCTTGTAACATTTCTAAATTCTCTATCCTTGGAGAAAATTTCATTTCCGGGCTCAAATGGTCATTTTTCTATATTTTACGGTTTGACGGTGTTTCTCCCAATCAAATTTACATCCTTGCATCGACAGGAAACGTGGCTTCTTTTGGTTGGATGCGGCTCAGGCTGGGTACTTCAAAATTTATATGAATCACCTCAAGTAAAAATGTGTCCACGTGGAGGAACGACACTCATTTGAAGATCTACTTTTTTGTTTGGCCTTGGAGTAGTGTCGGAGGACACGTGGAGGTTTCCACTACTTTCCTAGACTTAGATAAATTTTATGCAGACTAAAATAGTTTGGCAAGAAACAGGGACACGTGGTGAGCCCGCGCTCGCTCAGAGTCTTTTAAAGAAGCACCAAGAGGACACTTGGAGGCCTCCGCTCACTTTGCATTTTGCTTGGACTTTTCAACAACCAAAGGAGACTACCCTAGAGCATGACACTTGGCACCTTCTACTGAGTTTCGAGCCTTCAAACAAATTTTTCTAGGCTAGGACATGTGGTGAGCCTGTGCTCATTCAAGGTCTCAACTTTTGGGGACTATCTCAAGATGCGCCATTATGACACGTGGCAGTTTGAAAAGTCAAAAGGAGCGGGGAAGTGGAACATTGGGGGCAACTTATAATTTTTGCCTCTTATGCTCAAAAGGGTTAAGATATCAAAAATGGCCAGCAAGGCTTGTGACAAGGATTAGTCAAAATGGGTTTCAAGTCAAAGGGGCGGAGGTAGACCATCGGGGGTAACTTGTATTTTGCCCTTTGATATTCAAAGGACCAAAACATCAAAATGTCCCGCAAGCCCGATGGAAGAAAGGTCAAAGCTTGCTCAGTCAACATGGAGGTGCGAGATTTTGGAGGAAATTTGGAAAAAATTCACTTTGTGGGAAAAGGATTTAAAAGTA
Source organism: Taxus wallichiana var. yunnanensis (assembly GCA_018340775.1). Taxonomy (NCBI): domain Eukaryota; kingdom Viridiplantae; phylum Streptophyta; class Pinopsida; order Cupressales; family Taxaceae; genus Taxus; species Taxus wallichiana. The sequence goes on along the minus strand of CM031243.1, from coordinate 706,845,743 downwards.
TAAAAGGGAGCATGGTTCTTTGGGACCCACATTGGAAACTTGAAGCGGAAGGGTGGAGTTATGGGAAAACTTGGAAAAATTAAAAGGAACGATAACCAGATCGTACCAAGCCAAGAACACAGATGCTAATCAAACACCACGATCAATAAGATGAAAGTAATTCACCAGAATAACTTTACATAAAACCTTTATGAACAAATGAACAACAATATCATATATTATTATGGAACTCAATGCAATACATTGAGAATGGGCCTTGCTTAAATAGGCAAGGAATAACAATCTAAGAACTAGTCAAGGTCGTAGATCAAGCCATAAATCAAGGAAATAACTAGTCATCAAAGAACTAGTCAAGACCATAGATTTAGGAGAGAACTAGACATCAAGGATCTAGTCAATGCCATAGATCGAGGAAAGAACTAGTCAATACCATAGATTTAGGAAAGAACTATACCTAACAACTAGATAATATCTCTGCTAATATCTAAATAAGATAAAAGAAATATCCACACACATAAGTGGGTGAGGATAAATACAATAAAGGTAAATAAAGTACCTAGGTGAACATGAGCTAAGGTAAATACCTACTCTAACACCCCCCCTCAAGTGAAGCTAGGGGCCAAAATAGAAGTGGCATGTCCACAATATGAGTCCTGGTAACTAGGCCTGATGAGGTACTCATGTACAATAACTGGGAAAAAAGGGACACCGCAAGGTACCCAAAACCATGTAACAACAAAGTAAAGAGAGTAAAAACCCGCTCCAAGGCATCCCAAGCTCGGATCAAAAAAATCATACAATGTTTTGAAGAATTTTGGTGTGCACTGTGGTCTAAATCCTTTTCGATCACAAAACTCAAAAACAATCGACACTAGGTTTCACTGAATAGCTCCATACAAGGAGACTGATCAACGGAGTGATGTCGAAAGTGTAAAAAAAACACCAAACATAATTCGATCAACTTTGCTGCAAATAGGTGTGCCATGATCCAAGAACAAAACCAAAGCAACAAGGCAAAAGACACAAAATCCAAAGTGTCATGATCCAAGAAAAGCCAACGTAACAAGGCAAGGACACAAAACCCGAAGAAGCGGATCAATCACACCCTCCCATATTGCTAAATGGGTGGAGTGGCACTACAAATCTGTATGAGTTATCAAAACAACTACTCAAACACCTGAAAACTAACACTTGCTTTGGGCTCCTCCAGAATAGCTCCCCCAAGAGAGACTGTCAAATGCCAAAAGACTCGAAAATATAGATACAAAATCTCTCAACAAACAAGAGATACACTACACCTCACTAAAGAAAAATGCTCAAAACAAGAAGCATCACAATGCAAAGGTATAGAAAGTGGAGAAAGAGGCCAAATGGTGGAGGAGCCATACACAGTAGAGTCCTCTCAGCGAATGCCTATGTCGTCTCCACGAGTGATCGGATATCCACCCCCAAATCAACACGGATGGATGAAGAAGATGCCTGCATATGACTTGGTGTAAAATGCACAATGGGTGCATGCAAAAGAACATCAGAATGTGTGTCAGGTTGATCATGTCGATGACAGCTGAAATCTTAGGTTTCTCAAGCTTGAGTGAAGGTGTAAAACTCATGTGTTTCTCATGATCCTCAGAAAGAGTCGAGCAAACAAAAAAAGGAGCTTTGTCAATGTGTGATCCCAATGAAGTATCTGCTCGAAAACCAATGTCATGACAAGAATTCCACTTAACATGTGGAATAGAGGAAATAATACCCTGTGAATGTCTACCAATGACTCCACTAGTGAGACCCATAGAACGGAGCATGCGAGAACTAAATGCAGTGGTATGCTTCTTAAAAAATCCATGCAGAGAAGAAGTAGGATACACAACATGTGGTACTGTAATAGGCACAGATGTGGAAGAGCATGTAGTAACAAGCCTCATAGGTTTAGAAGCATCAAAAGCAGGTTCAGGCTCAAATACTGGTAGATCAATGTCAGTGGGTACAAGAGCAACAACTGCAAGTGGACTAGGAGCATGGATATGGTTGTCCACAATATGATGGTGATGTTGTAGGCTAGCAAGTTTGTTATGTAGAAGTGTATTATTGTATCCTTATCGTGAATGAGTGATTGTAGAAGAGAATTTTACTTCTTGAGTGATCTATTTTCTTCCACAAATTTTACAATATCCTCTTGAAGTCCACATACTTTAGAGAAAAGCATATCATTCTCAGAATCCATGATAGGTACAAACTATAACTCCCAAAAATTTAGGATGTCGGGCTCAGCAAATTGCGTCCACAATTGATTACAACACTCCTCCATATTTGGCACTTTATAATTATAGTGTAAGTCTCAAAATAAATAATTCCAATGGAAAGAGCACAAAAAAACAAGCACTTTTGTAAAAAATGACACTCAAAACCAAGTTACCAATCAAAAGTTACAAGCTTTTTAATATTTTGCTCTATTATTTATTTTAGGTGCCACTAAAACAAAGTAAAATGTTGTTGCCTTCACCACACAAATAAAATTAAATGGGGCTGAAGTTAAGCACCTCACTAGTAGGAATCACAAGTTTTAAGCCCTCCTCATGACCATGACCATACCATATATGAATACACAAATAATTTATTTGCAAAATAAAACTTACAGATGGATGCTAATAGCAATCTCCAGCTCTGATACCATAAAAGGAATGATAACCAGATTGTACCAAGCCAAGAACACAGATGCTAATCAAACACCACGATCAATAAGATGAAAGCAATTCGCCAAAATAACTTTACATAAAACCTTTGCAAACAAATGAACAACAATATCATATATTATTATGGAACTCAATGCAATACATTGAGAATGGGCCTTGCTTAAATAGGCAAGGAATAACAATCTAAGAACCAGTCAAGGTCGTAGATCAAGCCATAAATCAAGGAAATAACTAGTCATCAAAGAACTAGTCAAGACCATAGATTTAGGAGAGAAATAGACATCAAGGATCTAGTCAATACCATAGATTTAGGAAAGAACTATACCTAACAACTAGATAATATCTCCTAATATCTAAATAAGATAAAAGAAATATCCACACACATAAGTGGGTGAGGATAAATACAATAAAGGTAAATAAAGTACCTAGGTGAACATGAGCTAAAGTAAATACCTACTCTAACAAAAATTTCATTTTTCCAAAAAGAGCGTCATATGGAAAAATTTATCCATGGTTCCTTGGGGACCCACCTCAAGACATGTGTCAAGCTCATTTCCTAAGGGTGGAGGCACAGAACAAAATGTGAAATTTTTCCATTTTTCCAAAAGTTGTAAAAGTCAAAGGAACCCCCGGGTCTATTTTTAAGATTTGAATCTTCCACTTGACGATACATAATTCAAAGTAAAGATTAAAGGCAAGGCAATTGAGAGTCTGAATCTAATTTTCCCCAATTTTACTAAATCATGCCTGGAAGTCTAACTAGTCTTCATGATTTCTTAGTATTTCCTACACGTCAAGTAGAGAGGGGAGTTAATGACGATGTCTGAGTTTGGTGGGGAGATCTGGAAGATGTATTTCGCCATTAAAATGGTCGACTATCGAGCTTGATTGGATTTTCCATTTTTGTTCTCCCAAGCATGCAGGAGCCGGATGTGATTTATTAGGGGCGAAGTGGTTGAGCGAATTGAAAAGGAGTGATCTATTAGAGGAAGGAGTTGAATGCGGAAGATATTTGATGAGATCTACCTCCTCAAGCACATGACAAATTTTTTCGATCTGAACCTAGAAATTGTGATCATGATCATGGCAAAGCACAGTGCACTCAATGTTACGTATTTTTGGGGAAAAATTACATAAGTTGTAAACTTTTATAAATGGCAAAAAAATTTTACAAATGGTTGAAGTGTTAGGGCCAGGACTAAAATTTCTAGTAGAAAAAGGCTTGATATAGCCCATCATTTTGAGAAGCCATTTGAGAAGCTTGTATATCTCTTTTCTATTAAATCGATCATGTCAACGTGGTTGCAAGTGTATAGCCATTGACAAGCTCGAGACTATTCTAGAAACTTTCCCGTTGATAGATTTAATCAAATTTGAGTTATTCTGTTTTGTCTTGAGCAAAATGTGTTTTTTTAATTTATGAGTGTATGTGAGAAGTTTTTCTTGTTTCTATTGCAGTCTTGTATTAAACTCTGATTCAATCAAATAGCCCTCAATCCTTGTGAAAGTTTAGTGGCATCATAATTTCACTTCTCGTAAGATCTTTCATCCGGGTTTGGAATAAATGATTTAAAATCACTTTTCTTTCATATGTTGACAGATTATCCTGTAAGCCTTTGGGTGTACCTTAGGCGTGATTTGACTTATATGTTGATGCTTTATTGGATTTTCTAACTCGAGCCTTCGTGATAGAATCTCAAAGATTGTGTGAAAAATGCTAATCTGGGCCTTTATTAAAGCACATATTCTAGTTAAAGAAACATTTTAGCTATTCTGGGGATTACATTGGTTTAACCTTCCATTTTGTAAGATTCCTCAAGGATCCGGAGAATCAAGTTCATCCTACCTAACCTCCCATCAAAAATTTATTCAAAAACAACCAATCCTACTCATACTACCCCTGTTTGTCATGTGTGTATGCCAATTCATAATCCCCATCATTGAAACATGCATAATCAATCGTGTCCAAAATTTCTTTAGTAACCTTTGCCTTGTTGTGAAAATATCTCCATGAGCTGAAGTGACAACTCGTGAGAGTTAGATTTGGTGTGTTGATCATATTTTCCCAAGGTCTTCTCTGTAAAATTTATGCAAAAGAAGGATTTATCATTGTTCTTCAATAATAAAGGTTTCAAAATAGGTTACCTTACCTTGGTTTGAAAGGCACAACCTAAAATAGTAAGGATCAAATGGCATCCTTTTAAGGTGCTACCCACTCCTTTCAAAACTCCGATTGCTAACAAGTCGATAAATTACTTCCCAGCTAAAAATGACATACATGATTATCTATCTACCTCTGAGTGTCCTGAAATCCATGATGTTGCTTTGTCTTTGAAGGAGATTAAATTTGGGTACCAACACACATCATGCAACAAATAAGGACTATCTACCAAAAATTATTTCCCACATGTCATATCTTCCTTTTAATTTAAATTTAAGCTAAACTAGTTAATTAAGATATATTAGCAAGAGTTAATAAAGTAACAATATTTTCCCCATAATTACACTCATGCACAACAAATGAAAACAACAAAATTAAAATAAAGGTAACACATTACACCCATGGCCACATAAATGAGGTTACCCCCTTATGGGAACCTCCTAACAAAGCATGCAATGACACAACTTAACATTGGACACAACTTGACAAATTTTTGCCATGTTGCATAGCTCCCGACATCTTTCTATGGTTGGTCCCCTATCCCCTTTCGATGTATGTGATAAAATGTCCTATAACACAAATTGAATACCTCTCTCACCTTATGGCCATATCAACAACATCAAGAATAATATACATATAGAAATCAATAAATATCATGCAAAATTAAGAACTCTATCATCTATCATCATACAAATTAATTTAATTTTAACATCCATAACTTCATAATTCTACTCAAAATATCTAACATAGGCTATGCATCAAGAATATGACATGTTATTATAAACCGAAAATACTGCAAATCAACATATATAACTATCCATGATCGTAATTTAGTGCATCATAAGTAAAATTCAAATCACAACATGTCAATAGTCCAAATATCTACATTTTCTATGACCTATTGATCAATATATAATAATCAAAATGTCTAAGTATCAATTCAATAGTAATATCATCATAATGAAATAGTTTTGAAGAGGAGTGCACACTACATCCCCCTCCCCTTAGACTCAACTTCCTCCTTGAAGTTACTAAAATAGGTGTGGAAATTGGGCCCATAACAAAGTAGCATCCTCCCATGTGGTTGCAATCTCATCATACCTATCCCACTAGAATCACACCTGGTCAATCTCGCAGCCTCAAAGGCCCAGGATCATGCATTCTATGATGTGCATGGGCTCTAGAGTCACCTCCCCATCTCCTTCACCTACAATTTGGTCCAATCCAATACATGAGAGGGATCTGGAATGTATCTCCTAAGATAAAAACATGAAATACATCGTGGACGTGAGACAAGCTAGGTGGAAAGGCTAGACAATAAGCTAAGGGATCAATCTGCTCCAAGATCTTGAATTGACCCACAAATCTAGGAGCTAACTTAGAGCCTTTTCCATAATGGATATGGATCTTATGATGTCTAACATGAAGAAACACCTTCGTTCCCACCTCATAGGTCCTGGTCAAATTTCCTCTAATTTGCATATTTCTTTGTCTATCATGTGCCTCCTGTAGTCTCTGTCTTATCAAAACAGCTTTTTGTTCCACATCCTCTAACAAAGTTAGCCCAAAAGATAATCTATCCTCCAATTTGTCCCAAACCAATGGTGTCCTACACTCCTTCCATAAAGTTCCCGAAATGGAGCCATACCAATAAATTATGAAAGTTGTTATTATTAAAAAAATCCACCAAGTGCATACTCTTCCCACCTTTATTGATGGTCCATGACGTACATCCAAAGCATGTCCTTTAAAATCTGATTCACCCACTTCATTTGTCCATCTATCTTTGGATGATATGATGTATTGAAGTTGATACTCCTCCCAAGGGCATGTTGCATGGTAGTCCAAAATGAGAGATGTATAAGTGATCGTGGTCACAAATAATCTTCCACGGAATCCCGTCATGATCTGAAAAATATCATCTATGTACTCTCGTACCACTACACTAGTTTTATAGGTGGCCTTTACTCTAAAAAAATGAGCCACCTTCATTAATCTATCCACCATGACCATGATGGCATCGTGATGGTATATCAACGTTGGTAGCGCTACTATGAAATCCATGGAAATGGCATCCCATTTCCACTTTGGTATAGCATGTGGATAGAGAAGGCCAGTGGATGCGATGCTCGGACTTCACCCTCTAACACTCTAAACAATGAGACATAAACTGAGCTACATATATTTGTAGTCCTCTCGAATGGTAGAAATGTCTCAAAGTGGCGACCATCCTCTTCACACTGGATGGGCTGAATAAGGTGCACGATAAGCCTTTACCAAAATATATTGTCTCAAACATCCATTCCTAGGTACATAGGTCCAGCTCTATTTCTAATAATTCCATCTATGTCAAATTCAAAACCATCAAACTTACCCTCAAGGGTCTCTGAGACTCAATATCTGCTCTAGCTGTAAGGTAGAAGCTATCATGTGAAAGTTGTCATAAAATCCTACTGCACTTCTATACCCACTAAAGTATCCATAACCGAATGTCTTTGTTGACTCAAAGCGTATGCAGCCACATTCTCCTTCCCCTTCACATGTTCTATCTCCATGTTTTACTCACATAGAAACTCCATCAAACATTATTAACGAGTGTTGAGATTCGGATGCATAAAGAGGCGATGTAAGCTCAAATGGTATGTCTTGAGAATGAATCTCCCGCAACAAAGGAAAATATTCCAATGCACCAAAGCATGCACCACTTTCGCAAGTTCAAGGTCATGAGTCAGATAATTGAGCTCATAATCCTTGAGTTTGCGAGACTCAAAGGCTACTACATGGCCATCCTACATCAAAACACCTCCTAATCCTACCAAAGAAGCATCTATACACACGAAGAAATCCCTCTGAGGATCTGACACTGTAAGAATAGGTGTTTTCATAAGGCATTCCTTTAGTGTACTGAAGGCCTACTCACATCTATCTAAAAAAACAAACTTCTTTCCTTTCTACTGAAGGGAAGTAATGAGGTGCTTGAATCTGAGATAAGTTTTGAATAAATCTCATGTAGTAACCTGCCTACACCATGAAAATGTGCACCTCGGTCACATTGGCTAGTGCTTGACCAATCCATAATGGATCTTATCTCAGAAGAATCGACTATGATACCTTCCCCATAAATAATGTGACCTAAGTATTGAACCTCTGATCGGAAAAAGGCACGGTTCTCCGTGTTCTGTATATAGCAGCTACTCTCAAGACACCTGTAAAACTTGGTGAAGGTACTCCTCATTCTCCTCATGTGTGCGTGGGTAAATCATAATGCCATCAAAAACACAAGAATGAAGTGATTAAAAACATCCTGAACACCCCATTCATCAAACTCATGAATATTGTAGGGGTGTTTGTTAGAATGTAAAGGTACCACTATGAACTCATAGTGGCCATATCTCATGCAAAAAATTGTCTTATGGATATATGCCTCCACAATCCCCAACCGATGGTAGCCTCGACTTAGGAACTATCTTAGAAAATATGGTGACCTCTTCATCTCGATCAAATAAATTATCTATTCGAGGAAGGGGTAACGATTCTTGATTGTTACTTTGTTCAACTATCTATATTCCACACACAAATGCAAATATCCATCGCTTCTTCTTCAAAAGATCATGGGTTCACCCCAAGGAGATACACTAGGGCGGATTAGGCCTTTCTCAAAAAGGCCCTCCAACAGAACTTGAGATCACATAGCTCAGGTGTTGTCATCGTATACACTACACGTGAGAAAGGCTCCGCTCCCATAACCAAATCAATATGAAAGTGTATCTCATGTGGGGGAGGTAACCCTAACAACTCCCTAGGAAAAAAATTGAAAACTCCTACAAAATGGGGTGGTCATCAAGTGACAGGTCCACGAGTCTTATCCTCGATTTGTCACTACCAATGTGATGGCATATACCTAACAACCATGTCTCGCACACCGCTTCAAAGGCATAACATATATGGTACGAATAGAGATGGGTCTCCTAACTCCAACTATCACTTCCTTAACTCCCAAATTGTCTGCACAAGATGTAACCTTGTTGTAGCAATTTGCTATATGTTCGACAACAAATCCATGCCCAAGATAACTCCATATGAGTTTGGTGGAAGGATATGAAGATCCAAATTCGTGGTGAAGGGTCCTAGGTCCACTACACACTCCTTAACTAAGGAGTTCACTGGGAGTTTACCTCCAGAAGCCATCTCAACATCCCAACTAAACTACCACCATCCTTCATTGCTCTACTAAATATTGAGAAATGAAAGAATCTAAATAGCCTCAATCAAATAGGATAGGGGTAGAAGCACCACCAATGCTACTTGTGGTCTTAATCACTATGCCCTAATGCTCGCTAGTGGTTCTCAATCGTAGTATAAATCTTGTGTCTCTTGGCCATGTCACCGACCGTATGCTTAGAAGTAGGTGTCTTACCCTAATTAGCATGGTTTTGAGGGGATTCTATCCAATGATTACCATGTACACCACACCCAATGTAACTACCTGGTCCTCTCCACTGAGCAGATACTCCTCCATGTGGCTCAATAGTCCATGCTTTACAACTTGATGATCCTACCATAGATCTATGTAGGTGATGTAGTGGACATACTCCTGGTGACTATGATCGAAGTGGAGCTTGTTTCCTATTAGGCTCCCCAACTAGAGGTCACATACTACGCCCTCTCTAAGCATCATGGCAATGAGGAGGTCAAAAGGGTGGTCGAGTCTGTTGTTTTTTCTCTAACCGAGGAGGAGTTTTGAAAGAAGATTGTGGTTGAAGTGTGTCTTCCACAAGGAAGAGGAGTTGATCCCGACCTACTATCTTGCATCTGATGTATACGGCTCCTCACTCTATCGCGACCTTTTGAGTCTTCCCTAGGTTTCCTCTACATTATAGGCCTTCTCCATGACCTATGATAGTTTCTACAAATAATGAATGCGCACTACCCCACCCAATCTGCTCATCTTGTAGATGTATTCTACAAATACTAAAGAAGATATAAAACCAACCCTCATACTCTGCTATTATCATGGATGCCTGGCATAGATCATGGAACTCATTTATCTATTGCTTTGGATGAATATTTTGGATATGTATCTACTCCTGAAATTCCCCTCGAAGAGCTCCAACGAATCGTCTCTCAATCTACATGAAGCTTTTATTAACGTTGAGTGTAAGTAACTTGAGTTTTGTACACTCTACCTTACCTTGGAAATTCGGATTTGACCTTAAGGGCCAATTTTGGTGGCTTGTGGGACAAGCTAAGCTTGTCCCACACCTCTTAATTTCTTATACCAACCCTACCTATGGATTTGGGAGTCAAAAATAGACCCTGCCGTTATGTGTTTTGTAAGACAAAAAGTGGCATTTATCAGCACTTTTCTTACATGGGTTTTCAAGTTTTTCTTTAGGGGTGTGGTTTTAGATTGTGTGTGAAAGAGGTTTTTCATTCCTCTCAACCACCAATTTATTGTGCATTGGGGTTAAGGTTTAAATTGTGAGGTGGAGTTGAGGGTAAGTGATGTGGCATCCTACATGGAGCCACGTCACCCTCCTATATAAATTTTCTATTTATTCAAGTTCTTTTGTTTGTTTGGGGGTCACTTCATTTCTTTTGTGCTCTTGTATTTTGGAGCTAAAGGATTTTGGAATGCTTGTGGATTAAGTTGGAGCTTGTTGGTGTTGGAGTGGGCTTGGAGGATCTTGGTGTGTGACTCTTGGATGAAACTCTACCATGGAAAGGTAGAGCTACACTCTTGTTTAATTTTTTTCTTTTATTTGTGTTTATTGTTTTCTTTTATTTGAATCTACAATGGAGGAGCTTCTTAGAAAAATCGAGGGTTTACAAACCGAACAAATAAGAAAAGGAGGTATATTTCTAGTTGATGAAGACGTATCGATTTCTTAAGCATGGTCATATCTAGGATGGCAGTGCACTTCGAGGATTTTCCTTGATTGTTTTCTTTGAATCAAGGTGAACATCATCTCGTATAAGTGTATAGTTTGTTGGTTTGTTTTTCTATCTCTCATGTTTTTTCCTCGTTCTCGGTCCTTAGTGACTGACTTTGTTGGTTTCTCTATTTTTTTTTAGAGATGGCTTTGTAAGGTGACTCGGTTGCCTAATGGATATTTTGGCACTGGTCTACCTTTATTCTTGTGGCACTCGCAGGGAGTGCCCATCCCCGAGTCGGAGCCGATGTTGGTGCTCAAAGTAGTCTCGCCCCATTTTTCCTTTGAAATCCATCGATTTACGGCCTCTATCACATTTTATTTCCTTGTGTTGTGCCTGAGAGGTCTTTACCTTCCTTTTGTTGCCATTTTCAATCAGTTCTTGGGTCAAAGATAATGTATGGGTCCATATTTGTCTCCTTGTTTCTCTATTCCTCTGAAAAAGTCCGTAATTTAGGTCTCCCATTATTTCAGTTCTCACAAGGTCAAGATTTGTTTTCCTTTTCATTTCTGCCATAAATGCTTATAGAAAGATGAATGGATGTAGATATGAGGAACGTATTTGAGCCTTGTAACATTTCTAAATTCTCTATCCTTGAAGAAAATTTCATTTCCGGCTCAAATGGTCATTTTTCGTATTTTACTGTTTTGACGGTGTTTCTCCCATCAAATTTACATCCTTGCATTGATAGGAAACATGGCTTCATTTGGTTGACGCATCTCGGTTGGGTACTTCAAAATTTATATGAATCACCTCAAGTTAAAATGTGTCCACATGGAGGAATGACGCTCATTTGAAGATCTACTTTTGGTTTGGCCTTGAGTAGTTTCTGGGAGGACGCATGGAGGTTTCCACTACTTTTCCTAGACTTAGATAAATTTTATGCAGCTAAAATAGTTTGGCGGAGAACAGGGACACGTGGCGAGCCTGCACTCGCTCGAGACTCTTTTAAAGAAGCACCAAGAGGACACTGAGGCCTCCGCTCACTTTGAATTTTGCTTGGAGTTTTCAATGACCCAAAGGAGACTCGCCCTGCAGCATGACACTTGCCACTTTCTACCGAGCTTCGAGCTTTCAAAGAATTTTTTTGGGCCAGGACATGTGGTGAGCCAATGCTCATTCAAGGTCTCAACTTTTGGGGACTATCTCAAGATGTGCCATTATGACACGTGGTCGTTTGACAAGTCAAATGGAGCAAGGAAGTGGAACATCAGGGGCAACTTTGAATTTTTGCCTCTTATGCTCAAAAGGGTTAAGATATCAAAAATGGCCCGCAAGCCCGACAAAGGATTAGTCAAAATGTGTTTCAAGTCAAAGGGGCGGGGAGGCGGACCATCGGGGGTAACTTGCATTTTTTGCCCTCTGATATTCAAAGGATCAAAACATCAAAATGGCCTGCAAGCCCGATGGAAGAAAGGTCAAAGCTTGCTCCAACCAATCATGGAGGTGCGAGATTTTGGAGGAAATTTGGAAAAAAATTCACTTTGTGGGAAAAGGAGTTAAAAGTATAAAAGGGAGCATGGTTCCACTCGACCCACATTGGAATCTTGAAGCGGAAGGGTGGAGTTGCGGGAAAACTTGGAAAATTTCCTTTTTCCAAAAAGAGGGTCATATGGCAAAATTTATCCACATGGTTCCTTGGGGACCCACCTCGAAGTCACGTGTCGCCTCATTTCCTAAGGTCGAGGCATGGAACAAAATGTGAAATTTTTCCATTTTTCCAAAATTTGTAAAAATTCAAAGAAAACCCCGTGTCTATTTTTAAGATTTGATTATTCCACTTGGATGGACAGAATTCAAAGTAAAGGTCAATGGCAAATTTGAGAGTCTGAATCTGATTTTCCACCAATTTTACTAAAACATGCCTCAAGTCCGAGTCTTCATGATTTCTTGGTATTTCCTACACGCCAGCGAGAGAGGGGAGTTAATGTCGATGTCTCGAGTTTGGTGGGGAGATCTCGGAAGATGTATTTTGCCATTAAAATGGTTTGACTATCAAGCTTTATCGAATTTTCCGTTATTCTTCTCCCGAGCATGCAAGGAGCCGATGTGATGATTAGGGGAAAAGTGGTTGCGAATTGAAAAAGGAGTGATCTACTAGAGGAAGGAGTTGAATGCAGGAGATATTTGATGAGATCTACCTCCTCGAGCACTGGCAACTTTTTTAGATCTGATCCTAGAAATTAAGTTCATGATCATGGTAAGCAATAACGGGTGCACTCAATGTCTGGATTTTTGGGGGGAAAATTTTGTTGTAAAATTTTATAAATGGCACAAATTTTTCATGCAAATGGTTGGAGTGTTAGGGGCTAGGACTGAATTTTCTAGTAGAAAAAGGCTTGACATAGCCCATCATTTTGAGAAGCCATTTGAGAAGCTTGTATATCTCTTTTTTATTAAATCTAATCATGTCAAGGTGGTTGCAAGTGTACAACCATTGACAAGCTCTGAGACTGTTCTAGAAACTTTCCCCTATTGATAGATTTAATCAAATTTGAGTTATTCTGTGTTGTCTTGAGCAAAATGTGTCTTTTTATTTTGAGTGTCTACGAGTAGTTTTTCTTGTTTCTATTTCAGTCTTGTATTAAAATCTCATTCAATCAAATAGACCTCAATCCTTGTGAAAGTTTAGTGGCATTTGTAATTTCACTTCTTAGAAGATATTTCATCTGGTTTGGAATAAATGATTTAAAATCACTTTTCTTTCCTCTCGTTGACAAATATTATCTGTAAGCCTCTGGGTGTACCTTAGGCATGATTTGACTTAGATCTTGATGCTTTGTTGGATTTTCTAACTTGAGCCTTTGTGATAGAATCTCAAAGATTGTGTGAAAAAGTGTTAATCTGGGCCTCCATTAAAGCACATATTCTAGTTAAAGAAACATTTTAGCTATTTTGTGGCATTCTGTTGGTTTAACCTTCCATTTTGTAAGATTCCTCAAGGATTTGGTGAATCAAGTTCATCTTGCCCCACCTCCCACAAAAATTTATTCAAAAACAACCAATCCTACTCGTACTACCCCTGTTTGTCATGTGTGTATGCCAATGCATAATCCCCATCATTGAAACATGCGAAACAATCGTGGTCCAAAATTTATTTAGTGACCTTTGCCTTGTTGTGAAAATATATCCATGATCTAGAAGTGAGAACTCGTGAGAGTCAGATTTGGTGTGTTGATCATATTTTCCCAAGGTCTTCTCTATAAAATTTATGTAAAAGAAGGATTTATCATTGTTCTTCAATAATAAAGGTTACAAAATAGGTTCTCTTACCTTGGTTGAAAGGCACAACCTAAAATAGTTAGGATCAAATGGCATCCTTTTAAGGTGCTACCCTCTCCTTTCAAAACCTCAATCTTGTAAGTCGGATAGATTGCTTCCCAAACTACAAAATGACATACATGATTATCTATCTGCCTCCCGAGTTTCTGTCAAAACCATGATGTTCCTTGGTCTTTGAAGGCGATTAAATTTGGGTACCAACACACATCATGCAACAAACAAGGACTATCTACCCAAACTTTATTTCCCACATGTCATATCTTCCCTTTTAATTTAAATTTAAGCTAAACTAGTTAATTAAGATATATTAGCAACAGTTAATAAAGTAACAATATTTGCCTGTAATTACACTTTGATCAAATAAATCAACTATTTGAGGAAGGGGTAACGATTCTTGATCGTTACTTTGTTCATCTATCTATAGTCCACACACAAATGCAAATATCCATCGTTCTTGTTCGTAAAGATTATTGGTTCACCCAAGGAGATACACTAGGAAGGATTAGGCCTTTCTCAAAAAGGCCCTCCAACTACAACTTGAGCTCACATAGCTCACGTGTGGTCATTGTATATCTTGCTGCACATGAGAAAGGCTCCGCTCCCGGAACCAAATCAATATGAAAGTGTATCTCATGTGGGGAGGTAACCCTAACAACTCCTAGGAAAAAAATTGAAAACTCCTACAAAATGGGGTGGTCATCAAGTGACGTTCCTCAATGTCATCCTCGATCGGTCACTAACGGTGATGGCGTATACCTAACAACCATGTCTCTGCTTAATCGCTTCGGTGGTATAACATATATGGTACGAATAGAGATGGGTCTCCTAACTCCAACTATCACTATTCAAATAGAGAATATTTAAATTTAGTAATTTAAGTATGGAATGAAGAAATGGATTAAACCTTTCAACTAGAAACTTTAGGAATATAAATTTAAGCTAAGGATGGTCCTTAAAACATCGTAGTGAATTTTATTTTTGAAAAATCTCAAAATTGAAGGTTCTTGTTTTAAAGAACAGGACCACCGCTCTATACTGAGTGGTGTCTCTAAACCGCCACTCGGTAAGGTGGTGGTTTGTGAATTGTCACCCGGTAGGGCGGTGGTTCCAGGACCTCCAACTTACTTTGGGAGAAGGTTTCATCACTAACGGTGAAATATTATAGATCCACTTCGTGCAAACTTAAACTCTTCCAAATTAAAATTTGAGCCTATTAAATGTAAAAAAGACCACCAACATACTAAAGGGGAACAAATTCATTGTTTGAAGCATGTAAATATTCAAATAGATGTTTTAATGTACTCAATATCATACATTAAAATGGAGGTAGGGTTTGGCCCAAATAGAGAACTCAAAATGGAAATAACTTTATAACAACTCCAAATTTGGGAGTGAAAAACTCTTCAATCTTCAAATGAAAGACATTACAATGATAAATCTATAACGTAAACTAAACTAAGCTTGATTTTGTAAATTCCTCCATGGTTCTTCCTTTCCTTGCTCCCATGGCTTCCATATCTCCCACCTGCAAATTAAACAAAAGGAAATAGATCAAATGAGGAGACTAGGGTAAAGAAAATGATTTAATAAGAATTCATAAGGATATTTAGGATTAGTTTGGAACCATAGGATCTAGTGTCCATAATTGAATTGATCCAAGGTGTCGATAAACCCTACAATTTTTGGTAGGAATGAATATTATGGGTGTTTTAAATAATTTTAAAGGTATGTGTAAGTGGGTGAATGAGGCCATTTAAATACTCTTGTGTGCAAAGTCGTTTATTTAGTTCCCAATATGTTTTAGAAATTAATGAAATGGACATTAAAGCCATTAGGATAATGGAAATAAAGTAACTAATTATAAGATTAATCATTTTTGTTTGAATGTTAATTAAAGAGGAGAAAAACATTTAAGCAAGTAAATTACATTATGGCACCTTCCTAGTTGATTTTAATTAATGTACCTTAAAGATAAATTAACAATATTTAATCATTTAACCTAGAACTCGTCCATCCTTTGTAATGTAGTGATTATTGTTGGAGATTAATTTATCTTACATTAGGGTTCGACATCCTTAACCTTTTCACTTAAAACAAAAAAAAAAATCTGCAACTTTCCAGGATAATTAATTAGGATTTTATGTGGTTTTAGAACGTCAAATTTTTGGGTGTTACACTCCACATATTTGCATGCATGCATGTTAGCTTTAGATCATCACACATTTGTCTTGTGAAAGGAAGCACTTTCAATTATAGTTCAAAAAAGTAAAGAAAAACTATGTTTTATGTGACATCCTTTTAAGGTGAAAGTAATACCTTGATTCCTACATGAACATGTCCAAATTTCTTCATCTTTCGGTCTTATGGAGAAACTATATACATCCACCTTGGGAGTGATGTGAAGTTAAAATACCTTATCTAGAACCAAGTACCCTCTTGTTCCTCTCGTAATTACCTTTGGGAGATGCATTCCTTTTAGTTAAGGACGGGAGACGAGGTTTGTAACATGGTGAAAAAAATAGGCCCTCTATATTTTCTTTACTCTAAGATCATCGGACATTAAGTAGTTAGACCTACATAGTTTTTTTTTCATACCAACACCCCCACTGGACCCTTAGGATTCTCAACGATTGATGAACCTTTACAATATTTCCAACCATATTCATGTTTCTACATACTTGAACCAAATATTTGGATCTAGGACTGGAAAAACTTATTTCGCACAAATTTCTAAAGTCTTTGAGCCTCCCCATCACTCGTGTTATTTCCCAATATAAATGACAAGGAAACTTTTCCTATCATTTTCACATTATCTTAAAGTAACCACTAGTAAAATTATGAATTTTTAATCCGTCAAAAAGTAAGAAAATTATATCAAAGAAATAATAATTACATTTACTAATGTTCAGACTTTTTCTTCTACTTTTAGTTAGTGTAACGAGCATTTTCTTAAGTTGTAATTAAGAAGAAAAATAATAGTTCCATTCCCATGTTAAAACCAAGAGAATTTTTCTATTTAATACAACAATTGAAAATGTTTTTAACATGCATCCAATGATCTACAAATATCTTCTTCCCTCTTTTTATCACGTCAAAATGTGCATCTAAGTTGGAGTCGTGGTTGTTCCATACTTTCAACGCCTACCCTCCATAAAGTTTTCCTCTCCACATGCCTATTTTAATCTTATCCATCTATAGAGGTGTTAAATTTGATAGCTCTTTATACATTATTATGCATGTTTTCATCCTACCAATCCACGTAGAGGTTGAATTTGATGACTTTTTAGACATTTTTTTGTTATCTTTGCCTTATATATCTTACAAATTTTTCAAATAAATCTCTCATATGACTTGCATATTTAAAGTATGGCCATTATTTTTATACAAAATCATATGTAAATTATACTAGTTCATATTAAATAAAGCTAAATAAATACGAATAAGTTTTTATATTAATAACGTGTAAATAATATTGTTTTCTATTTTTGAAGGGAAGTATTGAAAAATTACCTTCACACGAAATTGTTGGATAGGCATAGGTGTATGTCAAATTTAACCTCTTTGCCTCCAAGTGCATGGTTTTGTTGTAGGGTTTCCAAACATGGAACCTATTGATTTTTTCCCATTTTTATTTTGGCCCATAGACATAAAATGAATTTACTAAATAATGTGAGCGTGGATAATTTTCTTCTCGTTTCTTAAAACTTTATTTTGTATTTTCCTAAGTAATATGTATTTATCTATTCAATTCTTTGATGATGGTGTTGGGAGGAGGATGATTTTTTCAATGTTACGTTATGAAATTTGAAGGTGGTACTTGTCTTAGAATAAAATTTTTCATTATATAGGGTTTTATTTTTAAAATTAAAATTCTTGATTAGTTTTTTACAATTTATACGTTCTCTTTTGTTAGCATTGAACATCCAATGTACGGGTTTAATTTTTGATGATTGTTTGGACCCTTTAAGCACAAGTTTTAATAGTCTACGAGAGATCAAAACTATATAGTGGAGCACATATATCAGATATTTTGTCCCAAAGGACATGCATGCCATTCCTTCCTTTGTTGCATAGATAGTAGATGTTATTTATGTAAGAAAAATATAATCCATGGGTCATGTAGATATTAAACTCCCACCTTTTCTTTCCAACTCCCTTTAGTTGTGAAAGGCCTAATTGTTGGTACCTTAAAGTTGATGAAGAAGTTAACAAACGTGACTATGTGACCCCTCCATATAGCTAAAGAAAATGAGTTACAACGTTATTCTTAATCTTAATAATATTTTTGATTAAGTCCCTTCATGTTCTCCACTACTTATTTCAGTATACGCATGCATGACCACAAAATATTCTCTCTTTGTTTTTTCATAAGGAATTATTTGAGGGTTTAGTGTTGCTTATTTTATTTTATTGATATTTGTGTCGATTAAACACAAAATCTAACACCCACAAAATTCTACTCTCAAATCAAAATAGAAACTAATAATTTAATAGTCAAAATTACGGTAATTTTTTTGGTTTAAAAAAGAGTTTACAAGGTTAAACATTATCCAAAATTTGATAAATTTTCCGATTAAGGTTTCTACATGACCTTGTGGAAGTTGGAATTAAATTAATACTTAAATATTATTAATTTACTTCCTAAAACTATTTACGGTTTAAAACATTTACCAAGTTTTATTAGTTTACTTAATTAATATGCACAAAGTTTACTTAATTACCTATAAATAAAGTTTAAATATTAATTATGTCTACCCACTATGTGGCCCGATTCACCCCATTACCCATGCACTTTTATTTAAATTTCATTCCCACAAAAATACCTCCCACTTAAGTGATGTAGGGTTTAATCTGAGCCATTAGATAAAATCTATCCTAGCCATTGGATTTGGGTTTCCCTAAATATCCTTATAGGTTTATTTTTATTTCTATTTTCCCCAATTTCATCCTCATTTGTTCATTCTTGTTTTGCATGTTTGGAAGAGGAGAAAGAGGAGAAACCATGAAAGAAAGAAGTGAAACCATGGAGAAATTTCCTTGGTTCTAGTTGTAAATGGAGAAATCTTCCTCCATTATTCTCTTCATAGTTTAGTTTATTCAAGGGTTTTCTATTGTAAGATTCCTCATTTGCTTATTGTAGAGATTCCACCGTGAATTGGTTTTTCTATTTAATATAAACATTATTTGAGTTCAAAATTTGGGGAAACCCCATTTAATTAGATCTAAGATATTTTACACATTTGGTTGCCCATAAGTGGATTTATATGCTTAAAAATTGAGTTTGATCATTTACCAATTGTGTGTAATTTCGGTTTAAAGTTTTAAAGATTCGATTTTATTTAAATTCAATCCAAAATTTTCACAGTGCTATTTTTATTTTTCCGTTAAAGTGACGAAACCACCTCCCTAAGCAGGTCGGCGGTCCCATGACCACTACCATGCATGGTGGTCGGTTCATGGACCATCGCTCTGCACTAAGCGGCGCTTCTCAAACTTCCACTCTGCACACGATGGCGGTTCTATTTCACAAAACATAACCTTAAATTCAAGCAATTTTCAACAATTTTCTACATAGGTTGCTTTCTAAGGATACATTAACTTTAATTAAGGTGTCTACAATTCATTAGTTGATAGATTGATATCATATATTCCTTTCTTAACTTAAAATTACTAAATGCATAGCATTTCCATTCAAAAATACAACCGTCAACAATATGAAATATAAGTCTTTTGTTTTTAAACATACCTTGGAGTTTCTCTTTCCAACCATATAATACAATAACGATAATTACAAGTTGCGATATTATTCTTTTGTAATACAAGAATTTCAAATACCTTTTCTTACAATAAAGTTAGTCCTTTCCAATAAGGTACATAACAAAAGTTGTTTCTACATTCAACTAAATCATTACAACTTGGAATAATTGAAATATACAAGAATTTATTTCAAACATACAAAAGTTACAATCTTCCACTCTATGTGGGAATAGAAAATTAATTTTACAACATGGAGAATTATTCCAACAAGGTAAAAACACAAGTCTTGTTTCCAAGTCATCTCCCACTTCATACGTTTCAACTTGCATCCTTCAAGTCTTCAAAACTTGAATCACCATACAAATAAAGGGGTATAGGCGATGCTCTCCACCCAACCTATAATCCAATAAGAGGAGAAGCCATCCCCTTATTGGCCCCCGAGCCCCAACCAAAGAACAATATGGGGTATTATGAAACATTTGACAACTTTTACAATAGGCTTCCCACAACAAGCATTCCACAAAATAACAAAATCAAATAACATATTCAAACAAAATAACAAATTCCCAACAAGCACAAAGGCTTGACTACAACAAGCCAACAAGGAGAAATGGAATATGGGCACCACCTCCTTTTGTATCCCAAGTGATGTAGGAGTTCCACCCAAAATCCTCCATGTGCATAACTCAAAACATAATCAAATCCTTATTTCTACATGTACAAATATGTAAAGTATATCCATGTTATCCATTTCACTCCCCATAGGTGGAACTCAAACTCACACTCCCTCCAAAATGCATGTGTCACATCACCCTTTTCCCTCCCCAATGGTCCCATAAATCCATTTCCCACACATAACTTAAGGCAAGCTACCCATTCACAATCAAACAACACCACAATGCTCATACAATATATAAACAAACACAATTTCTACATCAAAACACATTAATACTAAATGCAAAAGGAGGAGAGTCTACCTCTCCATCAATCTTCTAATTCCTTACTCTTTAAGCTTTAGAATCCTTCACTCCAAGCTTAATCCAAGATGCAACTCAAAAATAAAACTCCAAGTAAGAAAAACAAGACCAATTTTCAAAAGTGCAAGGAAAGAAAAGAAGTCAAGTAACCCAAAATCCATCCAAATAATCAAATAAATAAAAAAGGGATGTGAAGATGATGAGGTCTCTCCATGTAGGATTCCACTTCATCATCCCTCCATTCCATCACACAAGTCAAACACCAAGCCCAAAGTAATTAAATGCAAATGTAAGACTTATGATATGCCCACATGACACTCGAACTTGCACACCATGCTTATCAAGGACAAACTTAAATGTGGTAACAAGTGCAATTATTGACCCTTTTTAGATTCAAAATGCATTAAAATGGTCAAAATATTTCCCATACTTCATAAGTAGGGTTGCTAGGAGATTTTGCAATGTGAGGGAAAATGTTAACTTGTCCCTCAAGTCTCCAAAAGTGGTCAACAAGGCAAAACTCGAATTTGGGAAGGATGGTGGAGTACACACCACCTCAATACTTTTAATTAAATTCACATCATGCATTAAACAAGGAATACCTACTCAATTTATTTCCCACATGTCATATCTTCCTTTTAATTTAAATTTAAACTAAACTAGTTAACTAAGATACATTAGCAAGAGTTAATAAAGTAACAATATTTGCCCCATAATTACACTCATGCACAAAAATTAAAACAACAAAATTAAAATAAAGTGAACACATTACACCCATGGCCACATAAATGAGGTTACCCCACTTATGGGAACCTCTTAACAAAACATGCAACAACACAACATAACATTATACACAACTTGTTTGAATCTTTTCCATGTTGCATAACTCTCGACATTCTTCCATGGTTGGTCCCCATCCACTTTCGATGTATGTGATAAAATGTACTATAACACAATATTAATACCTTTGTAGTCTTATGGCCATATAAACAACATCAAGAATAATATACATATGGAAATCAATAATCATGATGAAAAAATTAGCAATTCTATCATCTATCATCATATAAATTAATTTGATTTTAACATCCATAACATCATAATTCTATTCAAAATATCCAACATAGGCTATGCATCCGAGATATGACATGTTATTATCAACCCAAAATACTACGAATCAACATATCTATTTGTCCATCATCGACATCTAGTGCATCATAATCAAAATGTAAATCACAACATGTATATAGTCAAAATATTTGCATATAGTCTATCATCTACATATCAAGATATAATAATAAAAAAATTTAAGTATCAATCTAACAATAATACCATCATAATGAAATAGTGTCAAAAGGAGTGGGCACTACATCCCCTCCCCCTTAGACTCGAATTCCTCATCAAAGTCGAGAAAAATAGTTGTGTAAACGAGCCTATAAAAATTAGCATCCATCCATGTGTGTTGTAGTCTCATCATACCTATCCCACTAGACTTGCATCTCGGTCAATCTCACGGCCTCGAACGCCTGTGGTCCTACGCTCTATGATGCACATGCTATCTATAGTCACCTTCCCCTCTCCTCTGCACCTACAATGTTGTCTAATCCAATACATGAGAGGGATCTAGAATGTATCTCCTAAGAATAGAAACATGAAATACATCATGGACACGAGACATGATGGGTAAAGAAGGCTAGATGATAAGCTAAGTGACTGATCCACTCAAAAATATCGAATTGACCCACGAATCTCGGAGCTAACTTAGATTATTTTCCATAAGCGATAGGGCCCTTACTTCATGAGGTCTAGCACGAATAAACACCTTCATGCCCACCTCATAGATCAAGTCAAATCTTCTTTGATCTACATATTTATTATGTCTTTCATGTGCCTCCTATAGTATTGTTCTAATCAAAACAACATACTTGATCCATGTTCTCGTAAAATGTTGGCCCAAGAGATAATTTTTCCTCCAATCTATCCCAACTCGGTGGTGTCCTCGCACTCCTTGCCATAAAGTGCTTGAAATTGAGCCATACCATAGAATTATGAAAGTTGTTATTATAAACAAAATCCACCAAGTACAAATACTCCTCCAACCTTGGTGATGGTCCATGACGTACATCTGAAGCATGTCCTCTAAAATCCAATTCACCTACTCCATCTATCTATCTATCTGTAGATGATATGTTCTACTGAATTTTATATTTGTCCAAAACGCATGCTTCATGGTAGTCCAAAAATGAGAGGTTTATAAGTGATCAAAGTCATAAACAATCTTCCATGGAATCGCGTGGAGTCGAAAATCTCATCTAAGTACACTTGTGACACTTTGCACTAGCTTTACAGGTAGTCCTTACTAGAGAAAAATGAGAAACTTTCATAACTTAATCCATCGTGACCATGATGGCATCATGGTGGTATCTCTCGATGTTGGTACCCTACTATGAAATCCATGGAAATGGTGTCCGTTTCCACTTTTGTATAACATATGGGTAGAGAAGTCTAAGTGGATGTTGATGCTTAGCCTTCACCCTCCTACACTCCAAATAACAAAACATAAAGTGAGATACATATCTTTATAGTCCTCTCCAACGATACAAGTGTCTCAAAGTGGCATGCAACTTCTTTACCCCTAGATGGGTTGAATAAGGTGCACAATGAGCCTCTACCAAAATATCCTATCTCAAACATCCATCCCTAGGTACATAGATCAGGCCTTTGTGTCTCGAGAAGTCCATCTCGGCTCAAATCTAAATCCATTAAAATTCACTTCAAGAGGTCTCTAAGACTCAATCTCTGCTCTAGCTGCAAGGTAGAAGCTATCATGTCAAATTCTTCACAATATATTGCTCCGTAAGTCTATACCCACTGAAGTAGCCATAACAAAAAGTCTCTGTCGACTCAAAGTGTCTACAAAAACATTCTCCTTGCACTTGACATGCTCTATCTCCATGTCTTACTAACATAGAAACACCATCCATCGTCATTGACAACCATTGAGATTGGGTTGTTTGAAGAGGTGACATAAGCTCAACTGGTCTATCCTAAGAATTAATATCCTGCTAAGAAGGAAACGACACCAATGCCGCAAGCTCAAGGTCATGAGTTAGATAATTGAGCTCATAATCCTTGAGTTTGCAAGACTCAAAGGCTATTACACATCCATCTTGTATCAATACACCTCTTAATCCTACCAAAGAAGCATCCAGTACACACCAAGAAATCCCTCCGAATATTTGGCACTACAAGAATCAATGTTGTCATAAGGCATTACTTTAGTGTACTCAAGGCCTACTCATATCTATCTAACTAAACAAACTTATTCCCTTTCAAATGGAAGGGAATTAATGGAAATAATGGCTTCTTTTGGTTAGACGCGCTTAGGTGGTACTTCAAAATTTCTATGAATCACCTCAAGTTAAAATGTGTCCACATGGAGGAATGACGCTCATTTGAAGATCTACTTTTTGGTTTGGCCTTGGAGTAGTGTCAGGAGGACACGTGGAGGTTTCCACTACTTTTCCTAGACTTAGATAAATTTTATGCAGCTAAAATAGTTTGGCAGAGAAACAGGACACGTGGTGAGCCCACACTCGCTTAGGGTCTTTTAAAGAAGGACCAAGAGGACACTTGTGTTGGGAAATATAATTATTATTAGTGCTCACATTATTGTAAAAGTTAGATTATAATTATGTTGAGTTGATATTACAATTGTTATAATATATTGTTTTAGTTGGAGGTCATTTAGCGACCTCTCGTCGTTGCCAACTGTGACAGGGCCGCATATCAGCTTTGGTAACAGAGCGACCTATATCCTGGGCCTACAATGGAGAAATGAAATAATAAGGGATGGCTCTTTGTTGGGATCGTGACCTCAATCATGGCATTCATTATTTGATATGATTTCAGTGTTCTGTAGTTTTAAATAATTTAATATATCTTGTTTGGATCCATTTTAACGACGGAACTGCAAGTTGTTTTTGGGTTCCTGTTACAAATATATGTACATGCAGTGATTTGGAGCTTATATCAGACCTGTTCGTGGGAATTCATTCAACATCATGGTCATAAAGACTAAATCCAATATGTTCTGTCTGTAAAGATCTTCCTGCTACCTGCTCAGCCTTGTGGCACGTCATACCTCTATGTCGAAGTCGGCCATGTTAATGTGCTATCGAAGAATCCGCAGATCCCCCTTGACTCGTGCTCGCCTGCATACATCTGGTTAAGTAATAGAAGGGAAGCTTGAATGATTTGTGGACTGCAGTTTTTTCATCTCCCACTCACAATCCCGTGCCCGTCAGTTTTCTTATCCATCATTGTGCACTGATTTCACATTGGGCTCAAGCACGTCAACTTCATTGTGATCTAGCTCAATGAAAAGAATATAGAGAGCTTCTATTCTTTGCATGCTATTAAATCTGGGCATCCACGTTTACTGTGTGAATTGCAGAAGAGCTCTTGAATGCAAAGCTTTGTCAGTAGAAGATTCAGACGCCTGCAAAGTGTGCACGTGAATGATTAATTCTACCCTAATAGGACGCATCCAACACCGTCGACTGCAGATTTCTCCAACAAATGTGTATTTATTCAATCATGTAAACTTGCTCAGACAATGATTTTCCATTCAATGTCCAAGCATACATTTCCACAACGCTTCCTTCATGCACCAGATCGGTTGTGCTTGTGAATTTGTACCGCCATATCTATTGTGAATTGAAGCTCTCTGACTTTGCTTCATTTATATTCTTAGCTCTGCTGTGGATTTCTACCTTAAAATCAGTTCAAGGTCCACGTTCACTCATCATAACCTGCGAGCTTCACAACTGCACAGGCATCGACATCT
Organism: Taxus wallichiana var. yunnanensis; assembly: GCA_018340775.1. Classification (NCBI taxonomy): domain Eukaryota; kingdom Viridiplantae; phylum Streptophyta; class Pinopsida; order Cupressales; family Taxaceae; genus Taxus; species Taxus wallichiana. Next base: position 706,820,093 of record CM031243.1, on the reverse strand, counting down.
ATGCAAGAGATAAAAAGGAAAAAAATCCATATTGTAAGTCCATTAGCTTTGGGTCGAGTCATTATAGTAATTTCATTTTATTTGTTTAGTTTTCATGTCTCTCATATTTGGTGAAAATAGTCTTTAGAAAGACTTTCGAACCATTTATTAAGTCAATTTGTTATGTTCAATAAGTGTATTGTCTAGGTCCCAAATTATTATACCAAGTATAAAGTAGAGTTGTTATAATATTGTAAGTTGTAATCATTTGGTGTCCAATCTATAAATTAAAATTATTATATCATTATGGTATTAATGTCTTAAATAGTCCTTTGTCTTTGTAAATGTCATTTTATTGTTGAAGTTAAGAATCATAAACTTTAAATAGGTGATTTGTTATGGTCGTATCGTGGTATTCAGAGTCTCAAAAAATGTCGTCAAATTTGTGAGTTGTTGTCAAAAGTCATGTCATTGTAAAAAGTTTGTAAGATAAAAAAACATTTGCCTCACAGACGGATTTTTGGTAGTATCTGACATCTGTTCAAGGTATGTATTTGAGCTTCAAAAGAACATTTTGCTGAGTTAGCGCATGAAACTGGAGGCAGGAGGAAAATGGAGGTTGGAGGTCATTCAGCGACCTCTCGTCAGTCGCCAACGACGGGGCCGCATAGATGATTTGGTGGCATTTGTTTTCAGTTGTGTGTTTGCTTCAGTTTGCAGTGATCTTGTTTTCAATAAGTGGAAATTTCACATTGAGGGGGGGAACATCATTCCAATGTTCCATTTCCAGTATGTCACTTTTTCCATGTATGTATGAGCAACAAATGTCGTAATTTCCTATGTTATTCCCTACAATGAAATGTGATGAGGGCTGATGATAGTACTTGGCATATCATGATGTGGTTGTAGGTAAACCACTTGAAAACCTTCATTTGTGGTTTGTGGTGAAATAATAGCAAAACCACCATTCTTGGTTGTTGGTAATCCATTTGCAAAACCATCACTTTGTGGTTTGTAGTAAACCAATTGCAAAACCACCATTCTCGGTTTGCGGTCAACCGTTTGCAAAACCATCCCCGAGGTTTGTGATCATCCCGTGAAAATCACCGATCATGAGCAAAAACTGCAAGTCTGCACAAAGGGTTTTCCCCATGTTCGCACTAAGGGGGAATGTTGGGAAATATAATTATTATCGATGCTCACATTATTGTAAAAGTTAGATTATAATTATGTTGAGTTGATATTACAATTGTTATAATATATTGTTTTAACAATATATTATTATAGAGTGTTATTGCACTTCGTAAAGTTATAAACGGGTAAGTTGTTTGTTGACTTCCTATTTTCTAGGAAGTAGTTCTTCTATTATATTGGCTATATATTAGCCATATATGTTGTGCGAAAATATATAGAGAATTAATAGTATATTCGTGTTGCGTCTTGTGTAAATATGTAGGCTGTTCCATCAACTTGGAGGCCTTCTCTCACTTTGCATTTTACTTGGACTTTTCAACAACCAAAGGAGACTGCCCAGCAGCATGACACTGCACCTTCTATCGAGCTTCGAGCCTTCAAATAAATTTTTCTAGGCTAGAAACGTGGTGAGCCCGTGCTCATTCAAGGTCTCAACTTTTGGGGACTATCTCAAGATGCGCCATTATGACACGTGGCAGTTTGACAAGTCAAAAGGAGAAAGGAAGTGGAACATCGGGGGCAACTTCAAATTTTTCCCTCTTATGCTCAAAAGGGTTAAGATATCAAAAATAGCAATGAAGCCCGATAAAGGATTAGTCAAAATGGGTTTCAAGTCAAAGGGTAGGAGGCGGACCATCGGGGTAACTTGCATTTTTGCCCTCGATATGCAAAGGATCAAAACATCAAAATGGCCTGCAAACCCGATGGAAGAAAGGTCAAAGCTTGCTCTAGTCAACAATGGAGGTGCGAGATTTTGCAGAAATTTGGAAAAAAATCACTTTGTGGTAAAAGGAGTTAAAAGTATAAAAGGGAGCATGGTTATATTTGGGACCCACATTAGAAACTTGAAGTGGAAGGGTGGAGTTGTGGGGAAAACTTGGAAAATTAAAAGGAACGATAACCAGATCGTACCAAGCCAAGAACACAGATGCTAATCAAACACCACGAACAATAAGATGAAAGTAATTCGCCGAATAACTTTACACAAAACCTTTGCAAAACAAATGAACAACAATATCATATATTATTATGGAACTCAATGCAATACATTGAGAATGGGCCTTTCTTAAATAGGCAAGGAATAACAATCTAAGAACCAGTCAAGGTCGTAGATCAAGCCATAAATCAAGGAAATAACTAGTCATCAAAGAACTAGTCAAGACCATAGATTTAGGAGAGAACTGACATCAAGGATCTAGTCGAATGCCATAGATCAAGGAAAGAACTAGTCAATACCGTAGATTTTGGAAATAACTATACCTAACAACTAGATAATATCTCATAATATCTAAATAAGATAAAGAAATATCCACACACATAAGTGGGTGAGGATAAATACAATAAAGGCAAATAAAGTACCTAGGTGAACATGAGCTAAAGTAAATACCTACTCTAACACCCCTCAAGTGAACCTAGGGGCCAAAATAGAAGTGGCATGTCCACAATATGAGTCCCGACAACTACGCGCCGATGAGGTACTCATTTACAATAACTGGGAAAAAAGGGACACCGCAAGGTACCCAAAACCAGTAATAACAAAGTAAAGAGAGTAAAACCCGCTCCAAGGAATCCCAAGAAGCTCGGCTCAAAAAAATCATACAATGCTGAAGAAGTTTGGTGTGCATTGTGGTCTAAATCCACTGCTCGATCACAAAACTCAAAAACAATTGACACTGGGTTTCACCAGAATAGCTCCATACAAGGAGACTGTCAACGGAGTGATGTCGAAAGTGTAAAAAAAAACACAAACATAATTCGATCAACTGCTGCAAATAGGTGTGCCACGATCCAAGAACAAAACCAAAGCAACAAGGCAAGGACACAAAATCCAAAGTGTCACAATCCAAGAAAATCCAAGGTAACAAGGCAAGGACACAAAACCCGAAGAAGCAGGATCAGCACCACACCCTCCCATATTGCTTGAATGGGTGGAGTGGCACTACAAATCTGTATGAGTTGTCAAAACAACTACTCGAACACTGACAAACTAACACTGGGCTCCACCAGAATAGCTCCCCCACAAGAGATATCGTCAAATGCCAAAAAGTCGAAAATACAGATACAAAATCTCTCAACAAACAAGAGAGATACACTACACCTGTTAAAGAAAAATGCTCAAAACAAGAAGCATCACAATGCAGAAGGTATAGAAAGTGGAGCAAGAGGCCAAATGACGGAGGAGCCATACAGAGAGTCCTCTCAACGGATGCCTATGTCATCTCCACGAGTGATCGGATATCCACCACAAATCAACATGGTGGATGAAGAAGATGCTGCATATGACTTGGTCTAAAATGCACAATGGGTGCATGCAAAAGAACATCGAATGAATGTGTCGGGGTTGATCATGTCTGACAGCTGAAATCTTATGTTTCTCAAGCCTGAGTGAAGGTGTAAAACTCATGTGTTGCTCATGATCCTCAGAAAGAGTCGAGCAAATAAAAAAGGAGCTCACAATGTGATCCCAATGAAGTATATGCTCGAAAACAATGTCATGACGAGAATTCCACTTAACATGTGGAATAGAGGAAATAATACCCTTTGAATGTCTACCAATGACTCCGCTAGTGAGACCCATAGAATGGAGCATGCGAGAACTAAATGCAGTGGTATGCTTCTTAAAAAAAACATGCAATGAGAAGAAGTAGATACACAACATGTGACACTTTGTAATAGGCACAGATGTGGAAAAGCATGTAGTATAAAGCCTTATAGGTTTAGAAGCATCAAAAGTAGGTTCGGATCAAATACCGGGCAGATCAATGTCGGTGGGTACAAGAGCAACAACCGCAAAGTGGACTAGGAGCATGGATATGGTTGTCCACAATATGATGGTGATGCTGTAGGCTGTGACAGTTTGTTACGTAGGGAGTGTATTATTGTATCCTTATCGTGAATGAGTGATTGTGGAAGAGAATTTTGCTTCTTGAGTGATCTATTTTCTTCCACAAATTTTACAATATCCTCTTGAGTCCACATACTTCGAGAGAAAAGCATATCATTCTCGAGAATCCATGATAGGTACAAACTATAACTCCCAAAAATTTTGGATGTCGGAACTCATCCAAATTGCATCCACAATTGATTACAACACTCCTCCATATTTGGTACTTTATAATTATAGTACAAGTCTCAAAATAAATAATTCTAATGGAAAGAGCACAAAAAAACAAGCACTTTTGTAAAAAAAAAAGACACTTAAAACCGAGATTACTGATCAAAAGTTACAAGCTTTTTAATATTTTGCTCTATTATTTATTTTAGGAGCCCACTTAAACAATATAAATTGCAAAATAAAACTTACGGACGGATGCTAATAGCAATCTCCTAGCTCGATACCATAAAAGGAATGATAATCCAGATTGCAAAAATAAGAACACATAGATGCTAATCAAACACCACGATCAATAAGATGAAAGCAATTACGCGAATAACTTTACACAAAACCTTTGCAAACAAATGAACAACAATATCATATATTATTATGGAACTCAATGCAATACATCGAATGGGCCTTGCATAAATAGGCAAGGAATAACAATCTAACTAGGTCAAGGTCGTAGATCAAGCCATAAATCAAGGAAATAACTAGTCATCAAAGAACTAGTCAAGACCATAGATTTAGGAGAGAACTAGACATCAAGGATCTAGTCAATACCATAGATTTATGAAAGAACTTTACCTAACAACTAGATAATATCTCCTAATATCTAAATAAGATAAAAGAAATATCCACACACATAAGTGGGTGATGATAAATACAATAAAGGTAAATAAATTACCTAGGTGAACATGAGCTAAGGTAAATACCTACTCTAACAAAAATTCCTTTTTCAAAAAGAGGGTCATATGGCAAAATTTATCCATGGTTCCTTGGGGACCCACCTCAAGACATGTGTCGGGCTCATTTCCTAAGCATGTATGAGGCATTATAGACAAAATGTGAAATTTTTTTCATTTTTCCAAAAGTTGTAAAAGTCAAAGGGAACCCCCTGGTCTATTTTTAAGATTTGAATCTTCCACTTGATGGACATAATTCAAAGTAAAGATTAATGGCAGCTGAGATTACGAATCTAATTTTCCCCAATTTTACTAAAACATGCCCTGAAGTCAAGTCTTTATGATTTCTTGGTATTTCCTATGTCAAGCAAGAGAGGGGAGTTAATGACGATGTCGAGTTTAATGGGAGATCTCGAAGATGTAATTCACCATTAAAATGGTTTGACTATCGAGCTTGATTGGATTTTCCATTTTTCTTCTCCTAAGCATGCAAGGAGACAGATGTGAGAGATTAGGGGCGTAAGTGGTTGGCGGAGTGAAAAAGGAGTGATCTATTAGAGGAAGGAGTTGAATGCAGAGATATTTGATGAGATCTACCTCCTCAAGACAATCTGTGACTTTTTTCAGATCTGATCCTAGAAATTGTGATCGTGATCATGGCAAGCACTGGTGCACTCAATGTCTGTATTTTCAGGGGGAAAATTCTGTTGTAAAATTTTATAAATGGCACAAATTTTTTTCGAGCAAATGGTTGCAGTGTTAGGGTCGGGAATGAATTTTCTAGTAGAAAAAGGCTTGAGATAGCCCATCATTTTGAGAAGCCATTTGAGAAGCTTGTATATCTCTTTTTATTAAATCGATCATGTCAACGTGGTTGCAAGTGTATAGCCATTGAATAAGCCTCCGAGGCCATTCTAGAAATTTTCCTCGCAGATAGATTTAATCAAATTTGAGTTATTCTGCTTTGTCTTGAACAAAATGTTTTTTTAATTTAAACTCGAACATTGTATGCGAGTAGTTTTCTTGTTTCTATTTCAGTCTTGTATTAAAATCTGATTCAATTAAATAGACCTCAATCCTTGTGAAAGTTTAGTGGCATATGTAATTTCACTTCTCGGAAGATCTTTCATCTGGTTTGGAATAAATGATTTAAAATCACTTTTCTTTCATATGTTGTGAGATTATCTGTAAGCCTCTTCCCTTTAGGTGTGATTTGACTTAGATATTGATGCTTTATTGGATTTTCTAACTCGAGCCTTCATGATAGAATCTCAAATATTGTGTGAAAAATGCTAATCCGGGCCTTTATTAAAGCACATATTCTAGTTAAAGAAACATTTTAGCTAATGCAGGCATTCTTTGGTTTAACCTTCCATTTGTAAGATTCCTCAAGGATCTAGAATCAAGTTCATCCTACCCGACCTCCCACCAAAAATTTATTCAAAAACAACCAATCCTACTAAGTTACCCCTATTTGTCATGTGCGTATGCGAATTCATAATCCCCATCAATGAAACATGCGATTTTTGCCTTCAAAAATTTCTTTAGTAACCTTTTTCCTTGTTGTGAAAATATCTCCATGAGCTAGAAGTGACAACTCGTGATAGTCAAATTTGGTGTGTTGGTCATATTTTCCCAAGGTCTTCTCTATAAAATTTATGCAAAAGAAGGATTTATCATTGTTCTTGATAATAAAGGTTACAACATAGGTTATCTTACCTTGGTTTGAAAGGCAAAACCTAAAATAGTTAGGATACATTACACCCATGGCCACATAAATGAGGTTACCCCCTTATGGGAACCTCCTAACAAAGCATGTAATAACACAAATAACATTATACACAAGTTGTCAAATTTTGCCATGTTGCACAACACCCGACATCCTTCCGTGGTTGGTCCCCTATCCCCTTTCGATGTATGTGATAAAATGTCCCTCAACACAAACAAAATACCTCTCTAGTCTTATGGCCATATCAACAACATCAAGAATAATATACATATAGAAATCAATAATATCATCCAAAATTAGCAATTCTATCATCTATCATCATACAATTTAATTCAATTTTAACATCCATAAAATCATAATTCTACTCAAAATATCCAACATAGGCTATGCATCCAAAATATGACATGTTAGTATAAAATTATAATATTGCAAATCAACATATATATCTATATTCCATCATCGTCATCTAGTGCATCATAATCAAAATGTAAATCACAACATGTCAATAGTCCAAATATCTACATAGTCTATCATCTACTGATCAAGATATAATAATCAAAATGTCTAAGTATCAATCCAACAAGTAATATCATCATAATGAAAATAGTGTCGAAGAGGAGTGGGCACTACATCCCCTCCCCTTTAGACTCAAATTCCTCTTGGAAGTCACTGAAATAGGTGTGGAAATTGGGCCCATAACAAAGTAGATCCTCCCATGTGGTGCAGTCTCATCATACCTATCCCACTGGACTCACACTTGGTCAATCTCTGGCCTCAAAGGCCCAAGTTCCTACACTCTATGATGCACATGGGATCCAATCGAGTCACCTACATGCCCCTACTCCTTTCCTGTAATGCGGTCCAATCCAATACATGAGAGGATCTAGAATGTATCTCCTAAGAAAAAACATGAAATACATCGTGGATGTGAGACAAGCTAGGTGACAAGGCTAGATGATAAGCTAAGGGACCGATCCACTCCAAGATCTTCAAATGGACCCATGAATATAGGAGCTAACTTAGAGCCTTTTCCATAACGGATAGGGATCTTATGAGGTCTGACATGAAGAAACACCTTCGCCCCACCTCATAGCTGTGGTCAACTCTCCTCTAATCTACATATTTCTTCTGTCTATCATGTGCCTCCTGTAGTCTCTATCTGATCAAAACAACCTACTACTCCATGTCCTATAACAAAGCTAGCCCAAGAGATACTTTTTCCTCCAATATGTCCCAACTCAGTGGTGTCCTGACACTCCCTACCATAAAGTGCCTGAAATGGAGCCATACCAATAGAACTCTGAAAGTTGTTATTATAAGAAAACTCCACCAAGTACAAATACTCCTCCCACCTCGACTAATGGTCCATGACGTACATCCAAAGCATGTCCTCTAAAATATTATTCACCTACTCCATTTATCCATCTATCTTTGGATGATATGTTGTACTGAATTTGATACTCATCCCAAGGGCATGTTACATGGTAGTCCAAAAATGAGAGGTGTATAAGGGATCATGGTCACAAATAATCTTCCACATAATCCCATGTACAATATCTGAAATCTCATCTAAGTACACTTATGCCACTACACTAGTTGTATAGGTGGTCTTCACCAAAGAAAAATGAGCCACTTTTATCAATCTATCCACCATGACCATGATGGCATCATGGTGGTATCTCGAATGTTGGTAGCCCTACTATGAAATCCATGGAAATGGTGTCCCATTTCCACTCTAGTATAGCATGTAGGTAGAGAAGGCCAACTAGATGTTGATTCTTGGCCTTCACCCTCTAACACTCCAAAAATGAGACACAAAAAGAGCTACATCTCTTCGTAGTCCTCTCCAATGGTACAACTATCTCAAAGTGGCATGCATCTTCTTCACCCCTAGATGGGTTGAATAAGGTGCATGATGAGCCTCTTCAAAATATCTTGTCTCAAACCTCCATCCCTAGGTACATAGATCCAGCCTCTGTGTCTGAGAATGTCCATCTGACTCAAATGAAAATCCATCAAACTTCCCTCAAGGGGTCTCTGAGACTCAATCTCTACTCTAGCTAAGGTAGAAGTTGTCATGTGGAAGTTGTCACAAAATCCTACTCCACAATTTTGTACCCACTGAAGTAGCCATAACCAAATGTCTTTGTCAACTCAAAGCATCTTAACCACATTCTTCCTTCCCCTTCACATGCTCTATCTCCATGTCATACTCACATAGAAACTCCATCCAACTTTTGATGAGATGTTGAGATTGGGTTGCATGTGAAGAGGTGACATAAGCTCAAATGGTCTGTCTTGAGAATGAACCTCCTGCCAAGAAGGAAATGATGCCAACGCACCAAAGCATGCACCACTTCCAAAAGCTCAAGGTCATGAGTTCGGATAATTGAGCTCATAATCCTTGAGTTTGCGAGACTCAAAGGCTACTACATGGCCATCCTACATCAAAACACCTCCTAATCCTTCCAAAGAAGCATATGTACACACGAATAAATCCTCTTGAGGATTTGGCACACTGCAAGAATTGGTGTTTTCATAAGGCATTCCTTTAGTGTACTAAAGGCCTACTCTCACATCTATCTAGACCAAAAAAACTTCTTCCCTTTCCACTGAAGGGAAGTGATGGGATGTGCAAATCCAGAGAAAGTCTTAAAAATCTCAGTAAGTAACTTACCAATCCCATGAAACTACACACCTCGGTCACATTGGTTGGTGCTAGCTAATCCATAATAGCTCTAATCTTGGAAGGATTGACTATGATACCTTCCCCAGAAATAATGTGACCTAAGTATTGAACCTCTGACTGAAAAAGGCACACTTCTCCAGGTTCCCATATAGTTGCTGCTCTCTCGAGACACTTGCAAAACCTCTAGAAAGGTGCTCCTCATGCTCCTCATGTGTGCATGAGTAAATCAAAATTTCATCAAGAAACATGAGCAAAAGTGATCCAAAAACATCCTAAACACCCCATTCATCAAACTCATGAATACTACAAGGGCGTTCGTTAGACCAAATGGTACCACTTGTGAACTCATAGTGGCCATATCTCATGTGAAATTTGTCTTGTGGATATCTACCTCTGTAATCCTCAGCTGATGGTAGCCTGACTTAAGATCTATCTTAGAAAATATGGTGGCCCCTTCATCTGATCAAATAAATCATCTATGTGAGGAAGGGGTAATGATTCTTGATCATTACTTTGTTCAATTATGTAGTCCACACACAAACGTAAATATTCATCCTTCTTCTTCACAAAAGATCATTGGTGCACCCCAAGGAGATACACTAGGATGGATTAGGCCTTTCTCAAGAAGGCCCTCCAACTACAACTTGAGCTCACATAGCTCAGGTGTGGTCATCCTATATGGTGCACGTGAGATAGGCTCCACTCCCGAAACAAAATCAATATGAAAGTCTATCTCACATGGGAGGTAACCTAGAAAATCACTAGGAAAAACATCTAAAAAATCCTACAAAATGGGGTGGTCATCAAGTGACGGTCCATGAGTCTCATCCTCTGATCGGTCACTAATAGTGATGGCATATAACTAAAACCCCATCTCACACACCGCTTCAAATACATAGCGAGATATGGTGTGAATAGAGATGGGTCTCCTAACTCCAACTATCACTGACTCCACTCCCAAATTATCTCACAAGATATAACCTTGTTGTAATAATCAACTCTAGCTCTATGTGTAGACAACCAATCCATGCCCAAGATAACTCCATATGAACCCAAGGGAAGGATACAAAGATCCAAAGTCATGGTGAAGGGTCCTAGGTCCACTACACACTCCTTAACTAAGGATTCCACTAAGATTTGGCTCTAAGCCATCTCAACATCCCAACTAAGGCCCTTCCTAACTACCACCAAGCCATCACTCTACTAATGATGGAGAAATGAAAGAATCTAAAGAGCCTGAATCAAATAAGATAGGGGTAGAAATACCACCAATGCTACCTGTGGTCTCAATCACCATGCCCTAGTGCTCTTCTTAGTGGTTCTCAACCATAGTATAAATCTTGTGGCTCTTGGCCATGTCACCAACGTAGGCTTAAAAATAGTGCCTTACCCTAGATTAGCAAGGTTTTAAGGGGGCACTCTCTCCAATGATGACCATGTACACCACACCCATAACAACTACTTGGTCCTCTCCACTGAGCAGATACTCCTCCAGGTGGCCCTAGTAGTTTATGTTATAGAACTTGATGATCCTGTCATAGATATTTATGGGTGTTGTGGTGGACATACTCTTACTGACTATGCTTGAGGTGGATCTTGTGTCCTATTGGGCCCCTAGCTGGAGGTCCCATACTATGCCCTCTCTGAGAATCATGGCATGTGGAGGTCGAAAAGGGTGGTCAAGTCTGTTGTTGTTGTTTGGGAGAGGAGGCTAAAGGAAGATTGTGTTAAAGTGTGTCTACCACGAGAGGAGGAGTTAATCCCCTCGACCTACTATCTTACATCTATTGTATATGGCTCCTCACTCTTCTCTCGCTTTTGAGTCTTCCCCTTGGTTTCCTCTATAATGTAGGCCTTCTCCACGACCTTTGATAGTGTCTATAGATAATGAATGTGCACTTCCCCCACCCAAGTCTAAGTTCAGGCCCCTGATGAACCTATGAACCTAATCTACTCATCCTGCATGTAGTCTACATACTAAAGCAGATCCAAAAACTGACCCTCATACTCTACTACCATCATGGATGCCTATCATAGATCATGGAACTCATCGATCCACTACTGGATGAATCTCTTGGATATGTATCTACTCTTAAATGTTCCTCAAAGAGCTCCCAAGTAATTGTCTCTAAATCTACATGGAGCTTCTACTCCTCAATCCTCCACCAAACTTTAGTTCATCTCTCAAAAGGTGGATAACAAACATGATCTTTCATGTTTCTAGTATAAGGACATAGCTTGAAGCATCCTCTCAAGCTAACCAACCATGCCTCAGGCCTGAAAATCCTCTTGTGTCTCCAAAAAAATGAGGTGGGTGTAACTTTAGTATCTCTCTAATGTGATCTTTGTTTATCGATTGTTAGCCCCTAGGTCTCTCCGCATGATCATCCCTCGGCCTAGGGCTCCTAGATTTGTCTCTGTGTCCCAATCTCTATCTATCTGTGCTCTCTAGGTGGTGACTCATGTCAACAAATCTCATGTGGAGTTCTCTTTTCCTATCCTCAACACTGTGATGTGAAGGTGCACGAGCCTCCACTAATGGCTCTCTGTCTGTCTTTACTAGGTCACCCTCCTAAATATCCTCCACGTAAAGTGGCATTAACATCTTGTAGTGTCTACAAGTATCTGAGGAAATATAGTTATTACTTCCTGATCTGGGGGTGGTAGATCTAGGTTCACGTGTAAGAACCCCTCATCTAGTCCATGCTCCTCTGCACAGACCAAGACGGGAGTTAGTTTATCATCATCTAGGTTTGTTTCAGTTTTCTAAGTTTTCTACATTTTAAAATATCATGCAATGTTGTGTGTTCTAGGTTTAGAGTTTCATTAGGTTTACTTGTTGTGTTTCATTGTTTCCAAGTGTGCCCGAGGTCCAAGCGTTGAACCCATGGCTCTGATACCAAGTGTAACGCCCACAAAAATTCTACTCTCAAATCAAAATAGAAACTAATAATTTAATAGTCAAAATTACGGTAATTTTTTTTTTAAAAGGGTTTGCAAGGTTAGACATTATCCACAATTAATAAATTTCCCGATTAAGGTTTCTACACGACCTTGTTGGAAGTTGGAATTAAATTAATAATTAAATATTATTAATTTACTTCCTAAAAATATTTACGGTTTAAAACATTTACCAAGTTCCATTAGTTTACTTAATTACCATGCACCAAGTTTACTTTATTTCCTATAACAAAATTTTAACTATTTTTCTAGCCACTAAGTGGCCCCATTCACCCCATTACCCATGCACTTTTATTTAAATTTCATTCCCACAAAAATACCTCCCACTTAAGTGATGTAGGGTTTAATCTGAGCCATTAGATCAAATCTATCCTAGCCATTAGATTTGGGTTTCCCTAAATATCCTTATAGGTTTCTTTTTATTTCTATTTTCCCAATTTCATCCTCATTTGTTCATTCTTGTTTTGTAGGTTTGGAAGAGAAGAGAGAATCCATGAAAGCAAGAAGTGAAACCATGGAGAAATTTCCTTGGTTCTAGTTTCAAAATGGATAAATCTTCCTCCATTCTTCTCTTCATAGTTTAGTTTATTTAAGGGTTTTCTATTGTAAGGTTCCTCATTTTCTTATTGTAGAGATTCCACTGTGAATCTTGGTTTTGCTATTTAATATATACATTCTTTGAGTTCAATATTTAGGGAAAACCCATTTCATTAAATCTATGAAATTTTACACATTTGGATGCCCATAAGAGGATTTATATGCTTAAACAAATTGAGTTTGATCATTTACTAGTTGTTGAGTAGTTTCATTTTGAAGATTTAAAGCTTAGATTTTATTTAAATTCAATCCATATTTTTCACAGTCATGTTATTTTTATTTTTTCCAAAAGTGATGAAACCATTGCCTAAAGAAGCTAGTGGTCTAGTGACCACCCCTTCCTAGTGGGTGGTTCATCGATCCATCCTTCTTGGTGGGTGGTTCATGGTTTTAAACCACCACTCTACATAGGTGGTGGTTCTACTTTCCCAAAAATAAACCTTAAATTCAAAGAATTTTTCAAATTGTTTTCTACTTAGGTTGGTTTCTAAGGAAATATTAACTTTAATTAAGGTGTCTATAATTCATTAGTTGATAGATTGATATCATATCTTAGTTTCATAACTTAAAATTACCAAATGCATAGCTTTTCCATTCAAACATACAACCTTCAACAATATGAAATGTAAGTTTTTTTTTTTTAAACATACTTTGGAATTTCTCTTTTCAACCATACAATAAAATATGATTATTACAAGTTGCAATAACATTCTTTTGTAATAAAAAATTTCAAATCCCTTTTTTACAATAAAATTAGTCCTTTCCAACAAGGTATACAACAAAAGTTCTTTCTACATTCAACTAAATCACTACAACTTGGAATAAATGAAATATACAAGACTTTCTTTCAAACATACAAAAGTTACAATCTTCCACTCTAAGTGGGAACAATAATAAATTTTACAACATGGAGAATTCTTCCAACAAGGTCAAAACACAAGTCTTCTTTCCAGTCATCTCCCAACTTCATAGCTTTCAACTTGCATCCTTCAACTCTTCAAAACTTGAATCACCATACAAATAAAAGGGTATAGGTGATGCTCTCTGCCCAACCTATAATCCAATAAGAGGAGAAGTCATCCCCTTATTGGCCCCTAAGCCCCAACCAAAGAACAATATGGGGTATTATGCAACATTTGACAACTTTTACAAGAGGCTTCCACAACAAGCATTCCACAAAATAACACAATCAAATAACACATTCAAACAATCCATTCAAACAAAATAAAAAACTTTCCCAAAAACACAAAGGCTTGACTACAACAAGCCAACAAGGAGCAATGGAATATGGGCACCACCTCCTTTTGTCTCCCAAGTGATGTAGGAGTTCCACCCAAAAATCCTCCATGTGCACAACTCAAAACATAATCAAATCCTTATTTCTACACTTGCAAATATGCAAAATATATCCATGTTATCCTTTTCACTCCCCATAGGTGGAACTCAAACTCACACTCCCTCCAAAATTCATGCCTCACATCTCCCTTTTCCCTCCCCAATGGTCCCATAAATCCATCTCCCACACACAACTTAAGGCAAGCTACCCATTCACAATCAAACATAACCACAACACTCATACAATATACAAACAAACACAATTTCTACATCAAAATACATTAATACAAAAATGCAAAAAGAGGAGAGCCTACCTCTCCATCAAGCTTCCAATTCCTTTTCTCAACAAAGCTTTAGAATCCTTCACACCAAGCTCAATCCAAGATGCAACTCCAAAAGAAAACTCCAAGTATGAAAACCAAGACCAATTTTCAAAAGTGCAAGAGAAGCAAATAAGGAAAGTAACCCAAAATCCATCAAAATCATCCAATAAATAGAAAAGGGATGTGAGGATGATGAGGTGGCTCCATGTAGGATGCCACTTCATCATCCCTCCATTCCAACACACAAGTCAAACACCAAACCCAAAGAAATTAAATGCACATGTAAGACTTATGACATGCCCACATGACACTCCAACTTGCACACCATGCTTATCAAGGACAAACTTAAATGTGGTAAGTAACAAGTGTAATTATTTACCCTTTTACACTCAAAAATGCATTAAAATGGTCAAAATATGTCCCATACTTCATAAGTAGGGTTGGTAGGAGAGTTTGAGATGTGAGGGACAAGGTTAACTTGTCCCTCAAGTCTCTAAAAGTGGCCAACAAGGCCAAATTATAATTTGGGAAGGATGGTGGAGTACACACCACCTAAATGCATTTAATTAAATTCACATCATGCAAAAAAACAAGGACTATCTACCCAATTTATTTCCCACATGTCATATCTTCCTTTTAATTCAAATTTAAGCTAAACTAGTTAATTAAGATACATTAGCAAGTGTTAATAAAGTAACAATATTTTCCCAATAATTAAACACATGCACAACAAATTAAACAAAAAAAATTAAAATAAAAGGAAACACATTACACCCATGGCCACATAAATGAGGTTACCCCCATGGGAACCTCCTAACAAAGCATGCAACAACACAACATAACATTATACACAAGTTGTCAAATTTTGGCCATGTTGCACAACACCCGACATCCTTCGTGGTTGGTCCCCTATCCCCTTTCAATGTATGTGATAAAATGTCCTTGCAACACAAACAAAATACCTCTCTAGCCTTGCGGTCATATCAACAACATCAAGAATAATATACATATAGAAATCAATAATCGTCATCCAAAATTAGCAATTCTATCATCTATCATCATACAATTTAATTTATTTTAACATCCATAAAATCATAATTCTACTCAAAATATCCAACATAGGCTATGCATCCAGAATATGACATGTTAGTATAAAATTAATCACAACATGTCAAATGTCTTAGTATCCAAATGTCTCTAATAGTAATATCATCGAAGAGGAGTGGGCACTACAAAAACATCTACACTAGCCAAGAGTTGGTGCATATAGGTCACACCTTTGTCCTTCCCTGAAAAGATGTCTTTTAAACACATGAAAGAGAGATACTTATTGGTGTAGGTGGTAATTTTTAATCCTTTATTTATTTATTGAGTGTAATTCCACCTCAGCTTAGGTGAGTCATATAAATTAGGTGAGTATAGATCTAGGTGTCGTATTAGTTATGACAAGATTCCCTTAAGGAATTTGTCATATGTGTAAGTGTGTCATGGGGTTAATTTATCCTTTCGGAAAGTAACTACTCTGCTCTTTATTGGAGGCATCATTGTTTCAACATAGGAGTTACTCACTCACTCCCCTATGTGTACACCATTTCATTTGATCTATGGCATTCATAATCAATTCCACTTTTTGAATCTTTATTTAACATATGCATGCACATTTCTATCTTAAGTTTTATTTCTTGAATCTTGCAATTCCATCTCGATTAAGCTGAAACTTTTTGACGCATGTGGATTCCATCAGTATTCCTACTTCATCCCTCCATCTTGGTATCGGATCTTGAGGACCAGAATTGTGTTGCTTGCCATAGTTTCTTACTACTCTCCTCCTTGTAGTTTCTTGTGCAAGATATTTTTTCCTTGTGCTTTACTTGCTTATTTTGAGATTTTATGTGGTTGGTTTTGTGTGTTGTAGTTTTCCTCTTGGTGGTTTAAAGTGTTCAACAAAACTTTGCAAGTTTAGAAGGTGTCGAGGTTGTTTTTGAAAAAGGTCAAAGATGTCAAAAAGGGCCCGACTTAGTCGATTGATGAGTGCTGGGAACGATTTGTCCCTCTCGACTCACCCCTTTCACAACTCACCTACTTAACACGTTGTTTCTCGACTCCTTGTTTAACTCATTTTTTTCTCCTACATGACTATCTTGTGCGCGATATTGAAATTTTACGAGTTTATT